>DWDX01002812.1:0-14346 GCA_018245675.1 Agara michaeli
GATTTCGTGATGAGTGAGTGAGTGAGTGAGTGTCCTTTCGCTTTTATATATATAGATGTAAAGTAACATAGATCAGAGCATTTAAGCGTAACCACACGATAAATGCTGTTAAACAAAAAATTACATAGTAATGTTTATACTGACCTTAGAGCTATTATCAAGTGTCAGCTCTTGCGGTTTGTATACAGATACTCCACAACCTAGTTCGGCTGTACTTCAAATTAAGAACAGTGACACAAAATTTTACTAGAGCAATTGAAAATGGAATAATAGTTATTATTACCACCCACCAAGCCAGATCATTGAGGACGCTACATCTTTTCACCTCGTTTTATTCTAATCAATATTAAACAAACAACTGTTCGAAGGATAAACTAAAACGCTTAAATAAAATGAAATAAATGTTAATTTATATAAGCGTTTTAATTTTTCTCGCGACCGAAAGTTATGCTTTCTGAACTGCCCAAATAGAATGGCCATTAACGTGTATTAAATAACTGCTAATTTAGTTAACATACTTTCAAGGGCAACGTTTGGGATAATTTGTGTTCCTTTTGTTTCTCATTGTCGATCACAAATTCATTGACACAGATGCCAATTGTTGTTTAAAGGTCAATTTTGATTAGCGACATGATAGTGTTTAACTTTTACGCCAATTAATTTGTACAAAGTATTACAACGAGACACGTGATACAACTCATATATTTCGCTTTATATTATTTGATTTTCGGTTCTGATTCAATTTGCCTGAAAATGTAAATATTTGTAAGTAGGTTGTTTCAAAATATTTACTAATTTGGACTAATGAAATGGTTGTATATTAAAGGCGTATAATTAACTCAGTTTTTAAATCCGTTATCATTTAATAATAAAAAATCTTTTATTATAATAGATTTCGTAAATTGCTCTAGAAGATACGTGCCTCCGTACTCGTGTGTTTTAACGTATTTCTTTATTTTTAGACAGGTTTACTTAGTGAAGTATTATGATATATCTTATTACGTTGTATATCTTATCACTACATAGTATAAAACAAAGTCGCTTTCTCTGTCTCTATGTCCCTATGTATGCTTAGATCTTTAAAACTACGCAACGGATTTTGATGCGGTTTTTTTTAATGGATAGAGTGATTCGACAGGAAGGTTTATATGTATAATAATATATGCGCGGAACGAAGTCGTCGGCAAAAGCTAGTTATATAATATTTTACAACATTCTTTACATCAAGACTGAACTTAATGGAAGAAGCTGATCGAGTCCATTAACCATGCTATATGAGTACATTTTAAATAAGTTCCGTGCTATTTTATTAGCTTTATATGACCTGATAAAGATAGTGACTTGGGTGACTTATTTTTAAATAAGTGAGATAACGTATAAAATTTAGTTGATATTTGTGGTCCATTAAAGATAATTAACCTTGATCGCAGCCCGCAGTTAACCTGCGAATCAATGGTGACGATATCTATGTCAAATAGCAATTTAATAGACGACTTCGTTACCATGAGTGAAATATAATTAGAGCAAAAAAACCAGCCTTACCATAGAGAGAATACTGTGTCTGATGCTTAACATACAAAAATATACAACCTTTTATAGGTTTTATTGCGCTTTGATGTATGAATTGACGAGAGGCCTGCCCGAGTACTGGTTTGGTTGAAGTAATACGTATATATGTACAATGCATATAAGTTGAATACTGCTCATGGTTCGGTATTACCGTAAATGTAACTTTGTAATTCAAACAACTGACTTAGAACTTAAAATAAATTCATCTCAACCTATGATAGTATACATACTAACTATTGATAAAAATGAACCAACATAACCCCAAGACGACTAATATTACCAACAATCTTATTCCTTAAATCCTGTTACGGATGAAAACTAATTCACTAATAGTCTTATCAACAACGAAAACTAACTAAAGTAAACGGTGTTAAGTTTTATTCCTGTAGTTATTTCTGTCCTCACATGTTATATTAAATGACAGCAAGACCATCAAGTTGATCAGCTGTTTCAGTGATTTCTGATAAAATAATACCGGCTGGATATTTGTATCCCAGTTATACAAGTAGTAAAACTAATCGTACCTACTTAAAACTCATAAATATTTATTTACACATTGAAGAAACATGTATTTGAATTCGTAACACTGTACAGCACATTATTTTTGTTCACACATTTTATGTCACAGTCAATGTATAGCCAGGGGCTGTACACGACGCTGTATATATTTTGACGTAACTGTTTTCATTTACGTTTGATTTATGCGCTCATATATTATTTCGGTCCCAATTTAAAGTACTAATTTATATGGACGAGATTAAATAAACTTGTAACATTAAAAATGAAGTGGAAGCTTGAAAATTTGATTAATAAGATTTTTTTGTCACATTTTTGTATATATTAATAATAACTTATATATTCGGTCCTCCAAAAATAGTTAAATTAACGTATAGGGAAAGGGAAGACATTAAGCCAGACACAACACTATAATTTATTACTGATTTGACACAATGTCCAATCCAATATTACTGATATGACACAATTCCATTCCAATAGTACTCATTTGACACAATGTCCAATCCAATATTACTGATTTGACCCAATATCCAATCCTTGGGCGTTCAGTAATCCATAATACATTGCCTTAAAGGCAGCACTGAAGACTAATCTAGAGTAACATAATTATAGAGGTTGTAGAGTTGGGCGAGGTCGAATTTTAATGAAGACATTTCTTATTAAGAAAATAGCTTTGAATTACGCACTCGGAGTAACGCGGACCACCCTCGTTGATACTTATCAGTACACTAGCACAGTGTGTAACATTGCATACTACTGTATCAGTAACACTTTACTGATACAGTGTTACATGCTGAAAATAATTAGTCATTCTTCACTGAATTTTTAAACATACTTTTGATCACTTATATGTATGTCACGAGATAACCATAACACCAACACCACAATTATGATTCAGGCTATCCAACCGTCCATCCAATAGAAATCATGTATCAGAATTTAACTGATGATCCAGCACACCGGACCTTCAGAACCGTCAGCATCGTGGAAGCAGTGTTTCTTTGGATTTCATTGCGGAAAACAAAGCTTTGAAGTATTTTCTTTCAATGTGTACATACTATTGTATGGTATATACTAAGGTGTATAAGTGGTTTTAAAGAAAATACTCTTAATACAAAAATTTTGCTAACGATTCAAGCTGAAATAGCTCTAGATAAAGGTGTTTATGTCGGGTGTCTTAATTGGTATAATACATAAAATAAAAACTTCCCTGAATGGTAAAGATAACAATAACAATTTGTTATTTGCACCTATATTCGCTTATAAGGAATATAATTTGAGTTTAATTCTAATAAATCTGTCTTAAAGGAATGCCCGACATCTTCTGAAATACACCTAGACCATTTAAAACAATTATACGGCTATCACGCAAAACGCCATTTGTAGGTTGTAATAAAAATGCTATACAAGGATTGCCTTAACGGTAATATTAAATACTTACAGGTCGCGCGTTGAATTCTTTTGAACAAGCATGTCATAATGTGTTGCGTCAAATATAACATTTACATAACATTACTCCGCATCTGCTATACTGTTACCTACTGATATATCTTGATAATATCATAATTTAACATGTCTTTAAAATTGCTTAGAAATCGAAATGGAGAGGCCGTGAACTAGTTAACTAATGTTTATATGTATATATGAAATAAAAGTATATTTAAAATCCATGTATATAGAAACTGAAAAAGTTAGGAACGCTTGTAGCCCTGACGCGGTTGCATAATCCAAGAGATAGAGCTCTCTCTTAATTTACAGATAAAGTGATGCAATGTCGAACGTGGTCGGCACTTTGATGGAGACCCCTAATGACCAATTTTCACGTTTCCTTGCTTCGAAGGTCACGTGAAGTGATCGATTCCGGTTGTAACCGTTAAGTAACAATCGCCAACTTTGACGGACGCTTTGAAGGCGGTTTCAAAGCATTTGACACAAAGGTAACTCGTAATTCGATGTACAGTATGCTTCGATCCTATAGTAAAGTCAGAAGAAAATGAAAATACTTGAAGCAGGTTTCCGGTGTTTCACTTTCCAATAATTGGCTACCATCATGCATGTTACCATTAGGTTGTGAGAGATATTTCGTGCCGATATCGATTTATTGGATGATCGCATGTAGATAACCTACATACACATAGTTAAGTGCACTTGTTGACATTGTGCAAAACGTACTTAGGGTTCCGCGAGTACAATGATGAAACGGTCGGTTTTATCGACCTGTTTGATAGAATATAGTTGTGTCTACTTCTGGAAATGAGTTATAGAAGTACCTATATTACAAGTATACCGAAATAAGTATCTAGATTACAAAACCGGACTTTAAAACAAATAAATGAAACTTATACTCTGTATATCCTAAATACCGAAAATATTTATAGACCTATTTTGACTTGCATGGAAATCGAATTTCCAAAAACTTTTATATTACAATTTTTATATTGACCAAGAGTCTGAATCTCAAATTTCAGGTGTCTTACTTTCAAACCGAAGAATTTTCATGAAATCTTTCTAACCCTATTTTATCTGTTTACATGTGAACTTTCGAAAAATTCCTTCCTTAGTGCAAAATTTCGGTTTTCTAGGTACAACAATTTCGGCTGTGTTTATATCTGGGTAATTGAATGATAATTTATGTTTATAGATCTTTTATAGTCATATAGAGTGTTATATAGTTTTATAGTTATACAGAGCCATTATATAGTTATATAGAGTGTTACGTGTTGTAGAACTTACGCTTTGCTTATTTTTTGCTGACGGGTTCGGTCGCAAGGTTACCTTGATGCTGGCGGTACTGGCGTCACTCTTATGTGTACCGACCTGGTGATTTCGTAAATATTGTGATTATACGTACAAAGCGATTGCTGTTTCTTTGTAATTTTAAGATTACTGAAAATACTTTATTGTTCTATATGTTTATATGTAGGTAGCCCAACAACGTGGACAAATCAGTGTTAAGCTAGCTTTGGCAGTCTGTTACGGAGCTATGGAGGTACCTTTTAATTTATATCACAATAGCGTTTGTTGGTATTCCTGTAGTATTCTCAGGACTAAGAATGGCAGCATATTTTATTACACGAAACATTGCGACAAATGTGTAAATATAACTCAACCAATTCATCTGTTGTCTAGTCAAATCTTTTTTTTTTTTTTTTAATTTATTATAAAGACTTTGTCGCTGGGCGACCATACCGTCCCGTAAAAAACTACACTTACATAACAACAATCAAATAAACAAAAAAAAAACAACAAAAACAAAAAATTAAACTTAAACTTTACATAAAGCTAAGTGGGCTAAGTCAACCAGTCGTTTCACCTCCTCCGAAAATGGAGAAGCCAACATGCTGTTGACGATCAAATCTTTTATTACTTACTTACTTAACGTAACATCACGCCTGTCATGTATTACTTACTTATCGGTAGCAAATAGTTTACTTAGAATACCTACTAGGTATGAAGATTTCAAATGAAATTACTTATACATTTCCAACAGTATCATTGTAAATCACGCGAACAGCGACGCGTTCTTAAGTTAATGGAATATAAAATTTTATTTTATACCGATAATATCAACGGAGATAAGTATCTATTTAATACTTTTGACATTCTTCTCATGTCTGTTCTTATACAATGGCGTTTTAGAGAAAATATTAAATGGCCTCTTAAGCATTTCAGATTGTATCAATAAATGACAACCTTAGTGTAACAAAGCCGTTCTTTTTGTATTTTTTTTTTTTTTTTTTTTTTTTCTTTTTGTATGCTACTTTATATTTCCATGTAAGTATACCATACAGAATCAGATAGAGTCAGGTGGTAATTTAAAAGACATATATTTCGGTTAAAGGCTTTAAAGGTCAAGAATAAGCATTAAATAATATGGGTTTAATAAACATATACATATCTTTACGATTGTTCTTTACTACCTACTCTCAATAAACAAGGTACCAACATAAACTTTTGCTAGCGTGAGCTTTGCGACTTTATGATTACTTCGTTTTATTTAAGAGTATGTTGTCTCCCTGTTGCGTGTTTTGCAAACATAACTTACCACCAAGCAAAAGCTTTTACCTTGCTTTGTTTTTAGTATGGTAAACTTATGTTACATTTAAATCAACGGAAGTAAATAAGGTTCATACATAAGGCGCTGTACTGTCCCTGTTGTTGATATGTATAGATTATTTATTGTTAATGACGGAAAATAGAACGAATATTTTGTAATGTACATAACAAACTTTAATTGTTTAATATCGAACTAGTGTTAATGTCAAAGTCAGTCGCGTTACAAAAAAATTGTAACCCCTGTTCCGCCAAATAAGGAAATGCATGAGATAATTTGAATACAATAGTCATAAAGACAGTAATTTCGTGGCTATCGTGTCGAAGTAACACAAGGCGACTAGAAATATTTTGGACGCATGTAAAAGGTATTACACACTGACTGGAAACTGGGTCGCGGGTGTGTTACTTCATTTGTAGTGTTTCTTATAAAAATTAGATTGATCATTTGAATTAAAATGGAAGAAAAAAAAAGTGCAAGTGTTATTTTGCAACATTCATGAGTCCGGTGAAGATTTTATCTGATGCATTAAAAAGTAATACTCATCTAACAACGTAATTATTTGAGTACTCTTAGTATAGAATTACATGTAACCTTGTCTAGTAAGTAGACGATTTGGTAATTACGAGTATATGTGAATAAATACGGAGATATTACTGTAAAAATAGTATACAATTCATGATAATATACGTTCTTTGTTGGTGTAAATTCTAAATTCAATATTTTTCACATTTCACTGTTTTCATTGACTGGCGTGTTGGTCTAGGGATCGGTGATCCTGACTATTAAGCCGGCTCGTGGGTTCAAGTTCCATCCAGGACAAATATTTGTATGGCGAACGGGTGTATTTCTTCGATATCCAGTACTTTATATATTTATAGGTAGTTTATCAGCTGTCTAGTGACCATATAGGACCTGTCTAGATTTGGATCAAACCATATGGGACTGAGGCTGACCCAAGATATTATTATTATCCTTTTCCTGTTAAACCTTATTTAAGTTGCAACAATAATTTAAAAAGAAGATATAATGGAAACATACATATTTAACAGAATGAATTAATTTAATTATAAATACATTTTTATAATACGTATACAAGCTCTACAATTACAATTACACACACCAAACTCACAGGGAGTTCGTTGTATCCACAAGCACAACAATATGATAATTGACAAGATTTACCGCTATAAACGCAGCTAATCCTTTTTAGAGCTGTTCCTAACGTCTAGTCAGCTCACGACTCGCGGCTATATATCAATATTCGACGAAAGAAATTCTTATCGTACATAAACTAATTTATTACCCTCTTGTTAGTCAATATAATTGATATTTGTATATCGTAAAAATGCAAATTACGACAGTTATAGATTTTTTGTTATAGATTTGTTTCGCTTTGTTGTCACTTTAAGATGATTTAGAAGTGCAGCGTGTACATATATATTCAACTAACTAAAACGGGATGGTTCGTTACGGAAGAGTGCCTACAGCATTATAGCTTTCTATGTGTCAAGGTTGTGTTAAACAGACTGCAATATAAGTATATGAAACAATTATGATATTTCAATTGACCTAGTAGGTAACAAAGATACTTCTTTTAAGCGATGTCTAATATCTGATTACAATATTTAATCTATGCATCTATTCCTGCTTGAATAAATAAAGAGAGCCCTTTGTCCAAAGTCTGTTAGCGATAGAAATGTACATCAAGTCGTATATATCGATTCTTTTGTTCACATTTTTGTGCTCTTATTTGGGGAGTGCAGTGGACCAACAAACACGAAACATTTCAACTTGTCTCTCAGGGCAATGCATATGAATTTTATTTCAGATAGAGATTTCAGGCAGAGTAGAGTCTTATCTTCGTTTAGTTACTTCTCACTTAAATTCTCTACTCTACACATGTAAAGAACATATTTATGCCATTTCATTGACATACTGGTGTACAGCTATCTATAAACAGATATACATACACAACTCCTGTGTATGTAGAGCTGTAGAGTGCCCCAGGTGTGTTCGTCATATATAAATTGTACAGACATTGGTATTGGTCACGAGAGATACTTTTAAAAGTAGCTGGCAGAAATTGAAATTACTCAATTATATTATCTATTTCATCGTAAAGTTGCAGTAACTTAATATTAAGCATATGAAAAAAGAATATACGTGTACACTAATTTGTTTTTCAGTGTATACATTAAATATTGTTAATTAATTGAAGGTGTTAAAAAGAAATTAAGATCACTGATCACTGCAGCCATACATAATGCATAACATCGCAAAGTTATAGACCGTTAACACTCAGAGTGGTGAAATAATAAAACAATTGTTAAAAACCGGAAATAGAGGTAAGTGAAACCTTTTTTCTAGTTAGGTTTTTTAAAGCAGTTAACACTTCATACTCCGGTTAATGAAATGTTTATTGTAGTTATACATACATCCAATATATAGTTTATTGACTATTAACAAGTGATCAAAAGCATCCTTGAGATATAACTAATAAAAACTGTCAGATATCTAACAGAGATCTTGATTAAGGCCCGAGGCGTACGTAACTTAGCGTGTTTCACAACACCGTCAACTCAAGGTCATTAACACTTAATTTTCACCGCATTTTTACCATAGTTCGTGCGGTATGTGCTTCGAGCTGTGTTATTACAGAAAGCAGGGTTCCTTTTCTGGTTCTTTTTATCTTAATATACATCTATATCTGTGGTCGGCAATTCGATTAAAGCACAGCAATTAAATGTCATTCTTTTTATATCAGCTTGGAAACAGGTGACACTGTAATCTTCATAAAATTATGTGTCAGCACAGTTTATAAAACGTAGTCACGATGCATATTGTGTCTGAATTTAATGGCAGTATCGTAAATTCGTACCAAAACGAAATAAATTCTTGAGCACAGACGAATACTTCTGGCCTTTAAGATGAAGGCCTACGTGGTGAGGTGACCTTGAACACTTAGTATAAAACTTTATCAAAATGGGATAAACCATTCTTGTGATAGCTGCAAACGGGAACGATGCCTATATGTGTAATAGTATATATGTACTCGTGGCTAAGTAGGAACACATTTTTTTAATTCAACGCCCAATTTTATGTTTTCCAATGTACATCAGTTGTGTTGACTTTACCGGAACCCGTCTGTTATATATTAAAGTACACTTGGCTAAAAAAGTTTCGGTTCCGGTTGTTTCACTTCTTTCTTAACAGTAGCGAAACTATTTCAATTACCCACTTAGTATACTCAGTCAAGTAACAAATATTATTTAAATTTTTGCATTGTGATGTAAGCTCTTCGCTTTTAACAATGTAAAATGTAACAATATCTTAACGTGGATAGCTCGCCTTTCTGCTTAAGCGGGGTTATTTGATGTATGTATAATTAATACGTACTCATTACGTGTAAAATAATAGTAATTCACATTCTATATTTTATTGCATTTCACGTAATGAAGTAACGAACGGACAGACGATTAGATTATTTCAATATTTAATGTATACTTAGAGTAAAGTAAACGTTGTTGTAAAGGAGTTAAAAACAAACAATTCAACTGATATCCCTTGAAATTGTTAGCTATTTTAATGTTACCATTTTCCACAGGCGAAGGAGACTGCCACATCCTCTGACCGTCAGCTGAATTATTTGCTTATTAAAAAGGTTGTTGTATAAAAATCACGCGTAGGCTCAATTGGAGGTGAATTTTTACTCGCGATGAAGGTAAAGATGAAATTTTAATACTTTTACAGGACTAGTTACATTGAATTATAAAGTATGAAGTAGAAAGATTGCATCATTACAAGAGAAAAACATTGCAATAGATAAAATTACTCCGTATTCGAACTGTGTATAGTGTCCTTTTATCTGCGACGTCAAAGTGTAACGCACTGCACATGATACACTTGAATGAACAGTTGAGTTAAAACTATACATATCTACTTTACACATAGATATAAACAACGCATCGCACCGATATCTAATATCACTTTTGGATCAGCTGATGCGGGTGAAGGTCGCAGCGACCACATAATATTATCTTACTGCTACAATTTAAAACACGTATTTTGAAGTACTTAGCAGTGTTACTTAGCATACTTTAGCAGTGATAGCCTAATGGTTCAAAATTCAGCGTCCCACTCCGGTGGTCTGGGTTCGATCCTGGCACATACCTCTGATTTATTACGTGCGTTTTATGAGTATATCGAGTATATATAGTACGATTTAAATATCAGTCGCTATAACGGCGAAGGAAAACATCGTGAGGAAAACCTGCACACTTTAAAGATGTTATAAATTATATAATATTTTCTGAGGTGTGTGAAGTCTACCAATCCGCACTTGGCCAGCGTTGTAGACTATGGCTTAAATCCCTCTCACTACGAGAGGAGACCCGGTCCAGCAGTGGATCAACAAAAAAGGTCGAAAAAAATAAAAATAAATAAAAACAAAAAAAATGCCATGCGAGAGGCAACCGCGGGCATGTTGCTTAAATCTTTTTCTATGCAATTTTTTT
Source organism: Agara michaeli (assembly GCA_018245675.1). Lineage (NCBI taxonomy): Eukaryota > Metazoa > Arthropoda > Insecta > Lepidoptera > Hesperiidae > Agara > Agara michaeli. Next base: position 10,657 of record DWDX01002812.1, read on the forward strand.
TGATAGTATTAAAATTTCCAGGCGGCGACGACGAACAACTGGTAAAATTATCCATTGAGCCGTCCGACCTGGTGGTGGGCGCGGGCGAGCGGGCGACGCTGCCGTGCGGCGCGGCGCCCGGCGCGACGGTGTCGTGGCGGCACAGCAGCACTGCGCCGCCCACGAGGGACCACGCGCTACCGCCCAGTGATAGCTACAGGTAAAACTTAACTTTGATCCATAGAATATTACAACTTAATAGTGTACTTTACGCCTACAACGGTAACATAACTACCTACCTATTCCGATTTGACACTAAGTGAATTATATGAAATTTAAAAAATATAGTTATTTCACTCATAATAGAGCACAATCGCGTATAATTCGGTTGGTTCTCCTTTTCTTTCGCATATAATATAGCTTAAGTTAACCGACATTCGACGACGATATTATGAATTCCGAATTATCTTAGTACCTACTAATTATGATTTTAGAAAAATATTTTTTTTGCGTGTCAAAGAAATATTCAAAGAGGGCATCGTGGTTTCAAAGACTTAAGCCACTATATAAGTTAATCAATAGGTATTCACGTTCAATTGTATATAAATTTTATATATCGTATAATACGTTTCCAGGAAACAGCTACCGAACGGAACGCTGGTGATCGAGAGCATGTCGGCGACACTGGCCGGCCAGTACCAGTGCGTGGCGGCCCTGGACGGAGTGGGCACCGTCGTGTCCAGGGTGGCCTCCGTATTCTTAGCGCGTGAGTTGATCCACAGCACATCGAATATCATGCTTTTCGCTCTAAGAACTGAATGGCTTGTTGTGTATCAAACAGTATTCTTAATGGATAGTAAAATCATAATATTCCCTTTCCGCTGTTTAACTTTTAGTTAAATGCAAATGTAGAATTTGTAAGTAATGTAAAATAAGCTTAATAAATGCTATGTCTTGCTTATTCCATTGTAATGTGTATATCCATTGTAATAATACCGTTTATTTTACAGAGGTGCCCGAATTCACGGAAGTGCCTCGCGTCATCTCGGGGGTGTCCGGCGCCGCGGCACTGATCCCGTGCGGCATCAGCGTGCCGCCGCGCCTGGCGCTGCGGGTCCTGCCGGCGCCCGACGCGCCGCAGGTGCCCGAGAGGAGGGTGTACGGCGCCGCGCGCCTGCATGCCCCACCGCCCGTCTTGAAGGTCAACGTAAGTGTGGAGAAAACAATACTACTTAAGAAATTAAAAAGTGTGTGTGTGTCAACTCCGACGCACGACGGGAGTTTACTTCTTATTACCGATAATTATGATTTATATCGAATAGAAAACGAGGGTAAATAAACGCATCTTCTAAAATGATAGGATGATTGGTCAAAAAGAAAAACAATATATATACCATGTCTAGTCGTTCCAAATGTTATACCAGAATTTAAATCTAAAATTAGGCGGGCACGATGCCATAGAATAGTTAGTTGCCATAAGCGGCTGACGTCACATCCGTTACATGTTACACTTGATTTTACTCCTAATAAAATTTCCGTACCGGGCCCTGTAACTCAAATCGTTTCTTAACGAGTAAACTCCAAAAACTATATAAAATTATTGACAATAAAGGAACGCCCGCAGCCTATGCTATGGTGAACAATAGCCAGCTGATATTAAGACTTTAATTAAATATTCCGCGCACTTAATTAGGTGACTTGGCTCAAGAACGGCATCCCGGTGCGGTTAGAGGGAGCGCGTGCCTCGCTGACCGCGAGTGGCGCGCTGGAGCTGGACCCGCTGCGGCCGCACGACGCAGCCGCTTACCGCTGCCGCGTGGCGCTCGCGGCCGACCACCGACAGCACTCGTGAGTGACGAAATCGACACACGATCATCCGATTGTATAATAACAAAAACCACAATCACAACACAACGAGAAGAACGTGCGATACAAAAAATTGTTAAATGATTCATATTTGCTGTTACACGATGTGCATCGACCCTTTTTGAAATTGTGAAATTGACATGAGTAACATTAAGCGTTCGAATGAGTGACAGAAGTTTCTAAATCTAAATGTCACGACACATCTGCCGAACTTTCGGCCGCGGAAAACTTTGAGAAGCTCGTTTTAATTTTCAGTACGGGCGTGGAAATAGACGTCCGCGTGAACTCGGAGCTGGCCAACTTGGAGTACGCCCCGCGCTTCATCACCACGCCGCAGCCCGTCACCGTCATGGAAGGTACTAACTGCAATACAATTTTTTTTTAAATCAACGTTGCAGAACGCCTTTGCGCAGGCCGGCCGGCCGGAGCTTAATAATGTGGAGTGCAAAAATGTTGCAGGCGCATCGGTGACGTTCGACTGCGCCGCGGTCGGCAACCCTAAGCCAGAAATGATCTGGCTCAACAACGGAGTCGCTATTGATCTCAAGTAAACACTTTTTATTATATATATCCCACACAAGATGCACTACACCTATGATTCAATTCCATTACGCACGTATTATCGCCTATTCTACAACAAATAAACAAAAAAAAAAACATCTTTAACTGTAAAGCACACGTTCTTTATATTGAACATCGTTTGCTCATAACGATCGAGGAAAACATTGTCACAATCGACACATTCTAGAACTTTCGGTTACTTTAAGGTTTGTGAAGTGCGCAAATCCGCACCGGGCCAAGTTTCCATCAATACTTTACCTATGACCTAATTGGGCTTAGACCATCTCATTGTAAGAGGTGACTTGTGAGACCGAGAATATTGAAGGGATTGAGAATTATGATGCCAACGATGAGTTATATATAAAGTAATATGACGATATATCCCGACCCATTCGATATATCCCGACCATGACTGATGTGTTTTGAGTAAAATCGATCTTCCGTCTGCGTCAAAGCTATTGATATCAATTTATCTAATGACGCAGATTCCAGCCTGAAAAGTATATTTATCGCGGTATATCTGCATACGGTATTTGTTATGTTTATATTAAGTTACATTACTTAACTATCGAAGTGTAATAATTGATTAAGCATGTCGCGTCTTGTCATATAACCACTTGCATACGACGTATGTATGTCGATAGATGTATAAAAAGAGTTAGCAATATAATATACACATCTAATTAAATTCCTTTAATTTCTCATCAAAGTATTTTGTGATGTGTGCTTTTATCGCGTTACCATGTCATAATGGAAACTTTTTATTTGACTACCAGCATTTTTTGGATCGGATTGGGTGTCAAAGTGTTCGTCTTCCCAGCGACCTGGATTCCCGGTTCTACCTCGTGGGCTCGGGATCGCTCCGGGTGCAGTCAGCGCGAGCGCTGGACGCTGGAGCCTATACCTGCAGGGCCACGAACCGCCTCGACTCCGCCGACCATTCTACACAATTACACGTCATGGTAACTAGCTCCTTACGTACGTGCACGTGTACTCAACGACAATACTATTTAATTAAGAAAAACCTCAATTGTAATAAACACAATCGATCTGCTGAACTCCCTTTGTACGATAAATATTATTAAAAGGTTTTTATACGTTAAATTAATTATCGCGAAACGCTAAATAACAGATGTGCAGATATTTGAAATGAGGAAATTCAAACGTTTCTAACGGTATGTTGCCGCACGAAATAGACAGATCGATGCGGCGGCAAAGTCGTATGAGTGGGATAGAGCATTAGTTGATGTGCCACTATAGCCCGAGGGGCAAACAAAGCCCAAG
>DWDX01002813.1:0-14345 GCA_018245675.1 Agara michaeli
CTTTTAAGGACGTAAGTGCTCACTAAGACGGGATTTTATGAAATTCAACCCCTAAGGGGGTGAAATGGGAGGGTGAATTTTGTATGAAACTTTGTCAATTTTAAACCGATCGGGCTGAGACTTTGCATGCATAAAGCTACTATAACGTAGGCATCCCCTAAGAAAGGATTTTGATATATTCCACCCTTAAGGGGATAAAATAGGGGATGAAAGTTTGTATAAATCCTCATAGATTTTACTTAAATTCAAACGCGGACGAAGTCGCGGGCACAGGGGTTTGGTCTATTGAGAGATTTTTTTTCTATTTTGTGCTTTTTAAACTTTACTCACCGTAACCACGAAGGACAATATCATGAGGCACAGTTTTCACCTCGGCGTTCTCTAGAATGTTCTCTGAATCAGAGGTCGTTAGCCCCTAATTCTTGTCGGAGTAACGTTGAATTACATTTAAAACGAAACTATTGGTTGTACTCACACAAATAATTGTAATCGTTAACACCAAACAGTTTGGTGCTATACCTTGTACTATGTATTTCGTACATATTATAATGTTTCTGAGGTCTATGTAACAAACAATGACATCTACATAGCGGCCGCGGTAAGAGTATTTGCAGAACATGTATACACATTCCCTATGAGAGATTATTGGCATTGAGGCCAATATTAGCTGTGCTGGTGTCGATTTGCAGTAACAGCCACACGAATATAGCTTATATTAGGTAGACTTTGTTATTATTATGTAGAACCTATTGATCGTAATAGCGACTCAGCGGGAACGTACATTAAGTGTTTCGTCAATAAATAAACGTAACATCACGCCTGTAATCCCCTAAGGGGTAGGCAGAAGAGTGTAGTACACCCCCACATTTGACCAGTTACGTTTAAGTCCCACAATGGAATAGGTGGTGAGCCCATTGCCATGCACTGGGCACACATCCAGACTCCGAGTCACTGCTAGAAATTCTAAATTAGAAAAATCCATTAGTACCCAACCCGGGATTTGAACCCAGGACCTCCCGATCGGCAGTCGCGCTAGCAACCGCCCGACCAACGAGGCAGTCAATAATATATAGAAAATAAATGCAGCTAATTGAAAAAAAAGGAATTGGGCACTGGGTATGTGATATAAAATCATGTTTTTGCCATGTTTTTGTCTAATACAGAACAAACAGATGTGCTCAGTAGGTACACAAAATGTTTGCACTGGGATTCGAACGCGGGATTCGAGCTCGGTATTCAGTTATACCCACGAAACCTAAAGACCTAAACCTAGATTCACTGTTGATATTTAAATTTTGACACCTTCCAGTGCGAACATTCCATGTACAAAATAATCTGTCAACATGTCTTTTGGCCGTGGTAACATTTTTCATTTTGTTCGATAAAATGGCTGCTATACTGTTTTTGGCTGCGTAAGTGTGTTATTAAATCCTCTCCTTATATTTTAATTGGATCGCCATGTCACATTTAAAACAACATTCACAACTACGGTGATATATAATTCATCATATACACGCGACATTACGTAATGAAAGGCATTGCTCTACAAATAGCTCTACCAAAGTCCCTTACGGCATGCTTTCGTCTACATTAAAATTCACAGTGCTTATATGCTTGCTTATATTCTGCATTTTCCACTAGCTGTGCCCGCAATTTCGTCCGTGTTTGAATTTAAGTTGAATAAAAAGTAGCCTAAGTTAAGCCGTTCCAGAGATTAGCCGGAACAAACAAACAGACAGACGGAGAAATATTGTAAAAAATGTTATTTTGGTATATGTACCGTGTATACATTCATATGAATGCATTTAGTAAAAAGTATATATATATAGATATATATATATATAGATAATTATTTTCTATATAGGAGACATGCAGACTCACCCACGACGCGGCATGAGTTTGTAATTCATTAAAACGTTTTAAAAAGGGCATTATTTCCTTCGACGTAGCCAATTCTGGTGTTGACCCAGTTGCGTAGAAGGCGGGATGAGTCAGGCAGACGAACTAGAACCATGTGTGGACATCCTTAGGTAGCTCGAGGTAATTGGCAAGTATCTAGATCGCCTCTCACTTGCCCTTTGACTTTACGCGTCGCATTTTATTGAGGTCGACCCAAGTTACAAGACGAAATGAATAAGCTTATATGGATTTTTTTTATAATCTACATTTTATGCGGTTCGAATATGTCACTACCACTAAGTTGTAAAAAAACAGACGAATTGAGAACCTCCTCCTTTTTTTGAAGGCTGTTAAAAACAAAGTCGCTTACCGCTGTCTGTCCCTGTGTATGCTTAGATCTTCGAAACTGCGCAACGGATTTAGATGCGGTTTTTTTTAATAGATAGAGCGATTCAAGAGGAAGGTTCATATGTTTAATAACATCCATTATATAGTAGAGAGATACTGTTATTTTTGAGGTTTCTAATATGATCTCGTAAATAGTTACATTTTTTGCGGCTGGGGCGGGACGGATTCGCGTGCAAAAGCTAGTTCTGTGTAAAAGAGGCTTACGCTTAAGGTTTTGGACCACGCAGCAATCACCTGCGTGTAAGTAGACGCGTGAACACACCAATCAGATAGACGCACCGTCCATACTCGGTGATATCTCTACAAACTGGCTTTTATAACTTTATTTAATGAGATAGATGCCAATTCAATTAAATTATACGGTATTGGGAAACGTTACTGCAAGCGGCACATTGCGTAAACTGGCTCTATGGTCCATTGGCTGCTGAACCGCTGCGTCGGGTTGCTGGTTCGATTCTCACCGACACAAACATTCGTGCGATGAGCGCATTTGATTGTTCTGTGTGTGGATGTGTAACAATAATATCTATATGAGTACTAGCTGTCCCGGCGAACTTCGTACAGCCTCACAATACATGAATAGTTTAGTTACACCAATCTGAACCGATTTTAATCTTATTTGACGGGACATACGTCGTATTATGTTTGACAGTTAATTAATATTCGACACTGCGATGGTAGCGCAGTCTGTCGGATCCAATGTCAAACAATCTAAATTCAACAACTACTTACAAATTAATATAAAAAACATTTTCCCGTGGACCAAATTGTGAATCCAAACCATTCTCGAGTCCCATTGAACACACACAAAGAAATAAATTCATCAAAATCGGTCCAGTCGCTTAGGAGGAGTTCAGTGACATACACACGCACACAAGAAATATATATAGTAAGATTTCGTAGTATTATGTAGCATATGTACGCTTAGGCCATCCAGTTACCATAACAGAGGCCCTGCCCAGTTTGGGGTCAGGTTGCTATGTGCCCCAAGGTGTAATGATAATGATCATTAATAATTATCATTTGTCAGTCCACGTTCGTTCTTCTGACGGTAAATGATAAATCGCTTTCCGGCAATCATTAAATAAAAGCGCTCATTGAAATGTCGACTGAAACTGTGCTGTGCGTTTAGTGCAGTCGACGAGATGTTAAAAGTACGTTAATCTATTGCATATGCAATGCGAACCATTAGTACGTAGAGTTGCAGTGGATTGCTTAACATTGAATATTCTTATATGTCAGATGTACGCAACAATAGCATGTGGTGCGTAATAACTTTATAATGGTCAGAACTATTGTTATCGGCGTTCTTATTCCAGATATGCTTGTAACATATCTATATAAATATATAAAAGCGAAAGGTCACTCACTCACTCACTCACTCACTCACTCATCACGAAATCTCAGAAACAACAAGTGCTAGGAGTTTGAAATTTTGCATGCGGGTTCTTTTAAGGACGTAAGTGCTCACTAAGACGGGATTTATGAAATTCAACCCCTAACGGGGTGAAATGAGAGGGTGAAGTTTGTATGAAACTTTGTCAATTTTAAACCGATCGGGCTGAGACTTTGCATGCGTAAAGCTACTATGCCATAGGCAGCCCCTAAGAAAGGATTTTGATAAATTACACCCCTAAGGGGATCAAATAGGGGATGAAAGTTTGTATAAATCTTAGATTTTACTTAAATTCAAACGCGGACGAAGTCGCGGGCACAGCTAGTTTTGACATAAAAATCGAAACTAATATTATAAAGAGGAAAGATTTGATTGTTTGCATTGATCAAGCTCCGAAAGTACGGGAATGTTTTGAAAAATTCTCTAACCGTTACAATCCTACATTATCCCCGATTGACACATATGTAGTATATTTTCAAAACAGTTCTGAATCCGTATGAAAACTTCGATAATGTAACGCAACGTGTGACAATAGTCACGAAAAAAGATCGTTATGTCGCGCGCTTCGGAAATTATTGACAACAGAGCAGTGATGTACCACCGCGCGAAGCCGGGGCGGGCCGCTTGTAAATTATTGACCGACTTCAAAAAAAGCAGGAGGTTCTCAATTCGTCTGTATTTTTTTTTAAAGTTAATTTAGTTAGACATACTTTAAGTTGTGCTCCGACGTAGGGATGTTACGAATATTCGCATCCGCATCTGCAAATGCGGAATGTTCGCATCAATTCAGACATCTGCATCCGCGTTCACATCCGCATCGATAAATGCGGAGTTTTCACGGATGCAGATTCAAATTAACAAGTAAAAGTCAAATATAATTAACCAATTTTCAAGTTCAATTACTAAACAAACATTTCTATTATGTAACTCGAAGCTTAAAATTCTGTTGTGTCACAAGTAAAACTAAAAACTTGTGTAATTTTGTTTTAGAAATAGGATTAAATAAATAAAACATTAAGTTTTAATTGATTTTCAGTTATTTATGCACTTAACGTTTCAATAAGTATCCCTTTAAAATCGGCATCTGCATCCGCGGATACCAAAATTCTTGCATCCGTAACAACCGTGCTCCGATGCAATTACATCGAGGTGATAGTCTACGTTCATCTAATCTTTCTTAAATGTGTTAATTATCTTATCAACCAAATGCCCGCAATCGTACAATAATGTCATGAAGTTCTGTATTTTGTGTAATAAAGATTGTAAATTAGCTTCCTTACACTCAGCAGTTTGAACTGTACACGCCACAGACAACATAGAACATTGTCCCGTACCTTCTAGAACGGTCCTGATTACTTTCATTCATCATCCCTTATTGTAGAAATCCATGCTAATTTTTAAGTCTAACGTAGCTCTGTGTAATTAGCTTTTAAGCTGTTGAATAATTGTATTATTAGATTCGAGTATAATTTTAAATCAATCTGTTTGAAATGTTAGAATGCAAAGCGCATTCCTCATGCCATGAATATTCTGGACTATCAGGCAACATTACACAACTTAAGACATGGTGTTCGGCGGGCATGCAATCATATATTGCTGTTGTCAAAAACCACACGTTTTTGATACGTCTTTAACGCAACAAACTCCTGGAACGGCAAACGATTTTATTATACATTAGAAACGGCCAGGGAATGTTGGTAAGTGACAATTTTAAACGCAGCACCGAACCACTTCGACGCTACGGCCGACGAGGCGACGCATCCGTGACGTTCCAGAACCTTCTATGTAACGTTCGAGTGACATGTGAAACGGTCACAACACCAGATGGAGTGCGGAATACGCAAATAAACGTATCAATACACATTTTACGCCCCCCCCCCCACCACTATAGCGGCACGTAAACAACGCACACATGCACACGTGATGCGGCTCAAGTTCGTGGACTGGACCGCGTGCGTATCGATCATGCGACGTTGCCGCGCCGCTACTTTCGCCGCGACGTTGTCAACGCGACCGTTGACTTGTTGCTGACTATTCTCGTTACGAGCGGGCGGGGTTACAGATGGATGTATTGTTTTGTTGCCATTCTGATGGCCGGTGTACCTATGGCTACAATGTTCCACGTTTATTTCGTCACATTATCGTTGTTCACGTGCGTTGTAGTTTTCATTGCATACGATATTGTCTTCGGTTGACGCGATTGTATGCGATAACGATGAGTGTCGATACGTTCGTTACTAACACAATTACACATTACTAATCGGGGCCAGTTAACATCGCAATTTAATTTAATCACAGATTATGTAGCCGTATAATTCTAAGAATTCAATTAGCGGTAAACTAATAATTTAGCGCACCTTAATTTATTAATTCCGATCCAACGTTTGCCGAAACCGGTAAACCCCGGGCGTATTAATATCTTGATATGTGTGCAATGCCGGGTATCAGAGTCACGGTTTTGTGTTCATTTTAAATATCTTACATGTGTCAATGTTCCTGTTATAATTTAGTAACATCACGGCTGTACTCCCCTAAGGGGTAGGCAGAGAAGTGTAGTACACTCCCACATTTCACCAATTACATTAAGTCCCACAATGGAATAGGTGGTGAGCCTATTGCCATGCACCGGGCACACACCCAGACTCCGAGTCACTGCTAGAAATTCTAAATTAGAAAAATCCAACAGTACCCAACCCGGGATTTGAACCCAGGACCTCCCGATCGGCAGTCTATAAGTCAGTCGGCAGTAAGATCGGCAGTCAGGAAAAGAAAACAGTCTACATTAATCCAGCTCAACCTCTACAAACAAACAAATTTTACCTCGATATTATTACCTGTCTAGCGATAGACATATACAGGGTGTCCTTAAATCAGCCGGACATTATACAGGTGAGTGTTAAAGTAAATACTTTACGAACATCCACCGCCCACTCGAGCACGGCTCGCGACAGCCACACATAAACTCGACTCGAATCAGATAAACGCGGCTATCTCGCGTTGAGTTACATAGATTTGGGTGCGAGCTTCGTGGAATATTTTCCTGTACGTATCATTGAAGTGATCTAATCTCGAATATGTTCTCGAGATGAGCCTATCATATCACATCACGGATACGAAAGTCTTTCGCCCTGATGACACGTTGAAGTTCTTTGGAACTAAAGTGCTTATGATATCTTTTGGCATAATAACACTTTTCTAAGAAATTCACTGTCACAATTTTTTCGTAATGTTCAATCCGTCATGTACTATTTAGGAGCATAAATATTTTTATTATACCTACACACATAACAAACGAACTCATCACACAAACGTTGGTCTCGCGTGGAAATCGAACCTACGGCTTCCATTTTAGCGATCAGGATCTGTAATCACTAAACCAATGGACCAGTCAATTAGGACCCAAAATTTCTTGTTTGCAATGCAATCAAGCCTCACGCGCCCCTAAGGTTGACAGGCGATTAATTAATAAGAAAGGCGGATATTTTATAAATCGTTTTCACTGTGTAGATATACAAAGCCATGCCGAGGCTCAAGCGTATCGCACGTCAAAGGAGACAGGTGAAAGTCGATCCCTGCACGGCGAGAGATCGGTGACGTCAATATATATACCGAATGCGAGCTGAATTTCAAGCGTTTCATTTCGATGACGTCATTACAACGAACAACGAACAGAAAACTACTTACATGAGAACGGATATAGAAACTAGAAATTCACTTAACAAACCCGGCATCCAATCATTACCATGTTTGCCATCAGAATGGGTTTTCAATAAAATTTTGCAAATGGATAATTTGAACTTTGCGAAATTACACGGAAAAGGAGAAAAAAGTTCTGACTTAAATATCTAACTAACAAAGCAAAGCCTACATGCTATCGTATGTAAGTATGTCTGATGTATTCTACCTACTAAATTGCTAAGTAAATGAAAATTGTTAAAATCACTTAAGATTGCGCGCAATAGAACTCACGACTGGTAATTGTAAACGATAAGAAAAAAGCTATAGTAAAAGTATCATTAATATATAACACTAGCTGTTCACCCCGGCTTCGCCCGCGTGTTCAAAATAGTAATGACAATAATATGACAATAAAAGAAATGTAACAAAATAATTTATTTATTAAAGGAAAGCTTTCAAAAAAGATATATTTTCCCGTTTTGACAACATTTTTCATTGCTGCTCCACTCCTATTGGTCGTAGCGTGATATTATATAGCCTATATATATCAACAAAAAAAATTTTTTTCAATTTGAACCCGTAGTTCCCGAGATTAGCGCGTTCAAACAAACAAACAAACAAACAAACAAACAAACAAACAAACAAACAAACTCTGCAGCTTTAGAATATTAATAGTATGAAAAAGTATGGATTAAGATAGTAAAGTGCGAACGGTTCCTTAAATGTCGTTACGTAGAAACTCGGGTCGAGCTCACGAACCCACCGAGACATAATCATTAAAGCGGATTTCACTTTTCTAATGCAATGGCGTACATAACAATTTTATACTGTTCGTAAAATCAATTTCAATAATGATAATAATAATAATAATAATACTTACTTGCGCAGTGAAACTATTGGAGGCAATTGTCTTTGATTACGATCGTAAAATTTGAATTTCCCTACGCATCGGAACAAGCTGGCGAATAGGCGGAATGAATCGGGCCGAGAACCTACTGTGGGAGAAAAGCTTCTTTGAAACGTGTACAGATGACGCCCCAATTAAGCCGTCTGCTTGGTTGAAGGAAACCAGCGATATAAAATTGCATTCAACATGGAGTTAATTCAAACATTGATTGTTTCGTATACGACAAGCGGTTTGTAAGAAAATCCACAGAATTTTAACGGGCGCACTGTGAAGCGTGACAAGGGAGCTTTAGGCCACGGTTCAATTTTAAAAGCAAACATTTGCGCCGACCAAACAGGTACGATGCTTATGTAAGCATGATAACAAGGTTCGGAAACTAACTCGCCAATTGCTACGGGTAAATCCAAACGTTAAACACGATATCGTGGCTGGAACATTTCTGAATAAAGATCTCTCTACATATCGAAAAACGCTTATATTTTGAATCTAAATCAAAACTGTAGGTAATTTGATTCCTTAAAATTGTGCATTTCCATTGATCGTACTGAATGTAATATATTATATTGATAAACTTAACAAATCAATAAAACATAAGAGTAATAGGGTCATTATAAGTAGCAACATTGTAGACACTTTGGACCCAATGGATACTTAAGAGAAGAATAAGTACTTAAGAGATAAGTGAAGTACACGCAAAAATATGCCATCTAATTCAATGGCTATCAAAGACAAAGACAAAGACAAAGACAAAGACAAAGACAAAGACGTTTATTTGCACAAATATGGGTACATATAAAGATGTTACAGGTTTATTAGTTCAAGCCATCAAATCATTTATTACGGACTCGCACATGAATGTTACTCGCATGGTTCCTGATGTTCGTGGATTAGATTTCCAAGGAATTCTATAGAGATTGAACATTTTAATAACACATCGACGAGGGTACAAAGCGCTCGCTACCACATTGTTGCTGTGTTCAAGCTATTCACTGACGTAAGCGAAGTGAAATTAGGCTCGGAATTGCATGCGCGATCGCTACTATAAAGCAAGTGTATTTAAGGGCAACGGTGGCTATTGTTCGTGTCACAAAACGTTTCAACACAGTTCGGGACGTAATTATCTCAAATAATAGCTAAATAGGAGCGGGACAATTTTAATATACACATACATAGTAGAAATAATAACAAAGAAGCAGCGACGGCCTCGCGGTTTGCATCAGTCTCTTACGCCGGGGTCTGGTTTCAAATGAAGGCACGCATTCTGGACTTTTCGAAGACAGGTGCGTTTGATGAAATCAAAACTTCACTTACAATAACGGTGAAGGAAAACATCGTGAGGAAGACTGAACACCTTACGAGTTCTTGTTTGTTGTTGTTGTTCTCCAACGCAAGCCTATGGTAATTGAAAATCGTACTAATTATTTGGATGCGGCGGTTGAAATTTGTCTCATATAATTGCATACAAAATGCTTTAACCGTGTTCAAGGTGTTCAACGTGCCGCCATTGAAAACAACACACTATTCATTCGTAATATGCCATAATGATAATGAAAATTAATTGACTGAGTAAAATCCAATTACCTTGCACGTGATTCGTAATTGCCAAATTTGAATATTAATATTCAGATGAAAAAATTTACTTTTCGGAGATTATAGTAATTATGAAACATTATTCATTGTGTATTGTAATTCTTTTTAGTAATTGCAAAATATTTCAAATCAAGTCAATTTGTTTAGTAATAGACGTAACAAATTGCCAAAAGTTAACCAATCAACTATCCAATCTAACTAAACGTCTAAGGTTTATTAGTATATGGTTTCTAGAAGATATGCCATCTCATTCGTAGGGGTATACAACAGTGTAAAACAGAAGTCTGTTAAAGTAAAGTTCCTAGTGTGTGTGTGTAAAACACCATCGATTCAAAGAAGAAGAAGACGAAAGCGGCAGATACAATAGCTGTCGTTGTATTAGACCTGTCTTTCTCAAAGTGGCCGTTATCGCCCCCTTGAGGACGCTGGAGGCTTTCAAGGGGGCGATCAACCAAAAATAACTGATCCTCAAAGTGGGCAGCAGATCAAATAACTATGGTCGTAGAGTAACAACAGATATAAGTATACAGTTCAGAAAGAAAGGCATCCGATTATAATGACTTGTTACCAAAGTCCTCTTTGTGGCGTACAGTTCGTAAAGATGCGCCAAGGGGGAAAAAAAACCAAAGAACAGATGACGAATCGAGCAATCGTGTCGAGCTTCACGTGGACGAGATGGAAATCGAGGTATGTGAGTCACGAGCCGACGGACACGGTCCGGCGAGCGCGGCGTTCGTTTCACACCGATTCCAAGGAAACACAAACAGTATATCCATTATAAGGTTGCCGATAATGATGCGATGAGTCAAACGTGTACGATATTGTCGCGGCGTTGAGGAAATGGAAACGCCGCGTCGCCGCCGGCCTCACGGCGTAACGCGATATCGCATTCTTGACGCGCATTCGATGATGCACCGCGCACTGCGAACCGTAATGTTGTAACAAAGGAGAATGAAGCTTGAATTAAGAGGGATTAAGAGTCAAAGGGGTTAAGAGAAGTTACCTTAAAGAGGTTATAAAGTATATAATATTTTCTGAGGTGTGTGAAGTCTAGCCCTATCACTAAAAGAGGAGACCCGGTCCAGCAGTGGACCAATTAGAGGGAAAAAAAACAATCACATACAATCGCAATATTTACCGGCTCACGGCACGGTATGGTGATTTCCAAGGTGTGCCAAGATACAGGGGTACATGTATAAATAAATACTGTTTAAGCCCTTTCGAGAGCACCGTATACATTACGTTTGACACTTGAACAAATAGCGCGATACGCTATGTAAGTAATATCCCATTTGAAGTACGTATCATTTCAACAATGACGGTTAGTTTGGTTGGGCTGCTGGGGTCGTCGACCAGCAACAAAAAGTGTACCGATCCGTCAGCGTCAGCGGTAACGGTACCGGGACGAGGCGAGGCGGCGGCTAATTTGACTGATCTAGTTTACACACTGCAGTTATCTGTATACAATATAAAGACATGTCATGGCTGATTGACTGAACAATCGTAAAACCTTCAACTACTGTCACTTGAAACATGACATTTGGACAGTGGATTCCTTTTGCCTCTTAGGCACCTATTAACGAAAGATTTTTTTTCGAACGACACGCTGGCTTGTATGGGATTTTTAGCCACTACGAGCGTCGTGGTTAGAGACGATGAATGCTTGGCCGGTGCTCCTGGTTTCGATTCTCGCCCAAAAAAATATTTGTGCGATGAGCACATTAGTTTGTGCTGTGTCTGGTTGTAATAAAAATATCTATATAAGTGTAATACAGTACGGTTATATGTAGTTTATCAGTTGACTGATCATCACAGTACAGCCTCTTTCTAGTCTAGGATCAAATGGCCGTGTGTGAGTGTTCAAAGATTATTTTGATTGTTATCTTACTTGTCCAAAACTAAGGCGTATGACGTCTGCTAACCTATTCTTGGCCAAACGTGATCCAACAGTGGAACTATAAGCGTTGCTCGTGGAATACAGAGAAATACCACATAGTGAACTTTAGAACCACACTTTGGAAGAAGTTCTTCGATCACCGAACGTCTAATCCGAAATGTTGTCATCTCTTCTTCAAGGTCCGTTACAGATGCTTTATGAATGAATTTGGCCAAACGATTTCTCTTATTCTTCTAATAGCGTGATATTTCAATTGAAAATGTCCTTAAATTAATCTTTTATTACATGTCTACTTGTGAAGAGTGAAACTTTAAATAACAAAACAATTATAATTGAACAGCAAACATCACACAAAAATTACCTACACTCAAACATTCTGCAGTATCAAAATAGATAAAATACTTATCGATTTACGTAATACAACACAAAAAGTCGTAACAAACAATGATATTGTTATCTCCTTCTTTCTCATTTACATAAAAAGTCGGTGGAAGCGAGAAGATTGATATAAAACAAGTACCGAGCATTGATCTGCAGACAATAACTCTTCATACACATAAATGTCAGTTCGATATTTGAATTCGAAAATCCACTTTCACTTTCTTATCGAAGACGAAAAAAAAACACGGCTTCTTTCAATGGCGAAAGTCATGTCACGACGTAGGTACCATACCGACACCGCGGACAATTGATATAACATAAACCGGTTGGTTCGCGTAAAGCTGCGTCCGCATTGATAACGTTCTGACTTATAAAAATCATTACATCGTTACGATCCTTTCTTTTTCTATCGCAGACAGAATTGAATCAAATGAGATATTGATATCCAATCGATATCATACCGTGTATTCAATACAGCGTTGTATTAAGCTGGGTCCATACTTGTAACATTTCGAAGATTTATTCATATCGTTTGAATCGTTCCTACCGTACTTTTAAGTTCGTCGCTGTTAAAATCTTAGCAAATGACGTATCAATACAATTGTTATAATCGGTGATAACTTAGTGGTACTTTTCTGGAGTGTGGCGTAAACTACGGAAAGCTATCCCCACTACTGTTTGAAATCTTATAACTGGAAAACGACTTACGGAATGGGTAGGTATACAAAATAATAAAGACAATTCCGTTGCACTTGGGATAACTTTGGTACATGTTTTGTTGAACGCCTGCCTCACAGAAGGGACGAACTGAAAACCAACGTAGACATTAAAATCACGGCACCTGCCGATTTCAGTCCGTTTTGTGGTACTTTAAAATAATAATAACCATTATTTTAAATCCTTTTTTGTTACTTTGATTCTTTACGTATACCTACCTGCCATTTTGTTTTCTATCGTATTATTTGAGTGATTTTTATTTTACTTTTATAACGTGCTGTCATATTAAGAGCATGCATAAAGGTGTTCCTTTCTTCTCACTTAATAAAAGTGCATTCGAGACGGTCTGCTCGTGCCGTTGGACGATTCGCACGAGAGGTCGAGCGGCATTGTCCATTCGCGGTATGCACGCGGCCACGTTTTCCCGGAAAGCCGTCTCTAATTTGGAATTCTCGAGTGCAACTCGCCGCGCGGCGGTCGCTTAGACTTGTACCTATGGGATTCCTGCCGTTCAAATATCTCTAGCCACCTTCCATGTACATAGAATAAAGTTTATTATTCTCCTTCTCTTTCTATGTTTCTTCTTTCTCTTTTCTGTGTTTCTTTCAAAACTGTTAACTGTACACATCTACGACTCTTTTTCGCCTTGTTTCTGCTATATAATAGTATCCAAAGAATGTCTGGTAGAGATCGCTTTTTAGCGATAAGACCGCCTTTTTTGTATACGTCATTTCGCGCATGTCTTTCTGTCTCTGTATTTTATGGTGTACAATAAAGTATATTTTTGTATTGCATTTGTAGAATACGGGCTTTCGAAGAGAAGTTAAAAGTGATGAATTATTCAATAAACCGTATACGTAATGAGAACAGTCACATAGACGCGTATCACAATGTTATTGATGTAAAAGGGATAGCGGCAAACACGATCTATCCGATGAATAAATAAAAATATTTACTTATGAAGCCGGAAAAAATATAAGAAAAAAAACAGGTTAATATTACTTGTAGGTAAATAACGGTCATTCGCAACATAATTTTCAACAGTAACAATAATCAACAACTAACCGAGTCTATATTTATATATGCAAAATAAAATAAAAGATTACGTTAGTAGCGCAATAAATAGGCTCCGTTACGATGCAACGATAAATTCATTTTATCGCATCCCATTGTTGCACTTTAAGCGCTGCAAGCGTAAATACGGAAAGCTTTAAATGACATTTCCACGTTCGTGCGGCTCAGGTTCATTGTTCGAAACACGGTTTAAAGTAACGCGACATTTTAGCGCTCGTAACCCGCATATAACACACACATGTATAAGTATACATCTATACTAATATTATAAAGCTGAAGAGTTTGTTTGTTTGTTTATTTGAACGCGCTAATCTCAGGAACTACTGTTTCGAATTGAAAAATTATTTTTGTGTTGAATAGACCATTTATCGAGGAAGGCTTTAGGCTATATAACATCA
>DWDX01002814.1:0-14339 GCA_018245675.1 Agara michaeli
ATGACTAAAACATGACCTTCATTGAGTGTATGTATGTACCTTATGATGAATAAAACGATTTGAATTTGAATTTGAATCTGTCGCTTGCTCTTCACTTCGATGGCCTTTAAGGGAAGCTTAGGGCACTCTGTCCACTTTGCGGGGAACTAGCAACGGACGCATAATAACCTTCTCAATTGCTTCAAAGCATCTATTAGGGTCTTATCGATATTAATAAATCTTTTTTTCCTCATGATGTTATGTAATTACTAAACTGTACCTGCCTACTAAGATTTTTCATTACACATAACGGAATTTGAATATGTCATCTGATCGCCAGTTGTACTTCTATCAAGAACGGTAGATAGTGTAATTTAAATATCCATTGCGTCCTAATTACCTATTTATTATTATCAGTTATCGCAAACGACCACTGGCTAATGACAGAATCATTAATGACGAACACCGGGGAAGCGGAGTTGCGAGGAAATTTGCCATTACACGTAATGGACGTTTCAATAACGGATCAATATGTAGATTATTATATAACAGTGTATTTAATAACGTTTAAGGCTAGTTCGAGAGAACCTTTGGTGAACAAGCATATATCGTAAGTTTGAAAATTGAAGACGCGAAAGAAATCCGCTGAGACCGTAATTGGTGGAAATGTTTTAATGTTCCCTCTCCTATGGGAAACAGACGTGAAATAGTGCAATTTGTTATTAAATGTTGATAACCGAAAATCAGCTGATTGTTTTAATATTAATCTTCTGCAGTTCAACTCAGGTTAGGGATTTGTTTATAGCTGCTCCTGATGATATTTAATGTCTTGTCATTATTCATTATTATTATACCGCCGCCAAAATTTAAGCCTCCAGTAGCAATAACGAATCAGTGACTGATCGCAGGGCATTTGTTTAAAATGTTAAGAAGCCAGCTTATACATTATCAAACCTTTTAGCGTTCCAATGTTGTTTGTGGGCCTTTTCACGGAATGAGAAGGGTAAGATAATAGTATGCTAAGCGAGCCAAGCGCGAATTGGCACACTTCACACGCCTTAGAGACTTTTGTGGAGAACTGTACGTTTACATGAACTGTTTAGCTGTTGCGTTAACAGTGAAAAAAAGTTGACCCATCGTTGTTAGGTTAGTGCGTGGGTATGATATAACACGACTCGCGGCCCCCTCTTCTAGCTCACTAATGACTATAACAGTTGATCAATTAGTAACCGATGGCATTTTTGACTTGATTACATCGTAAATATCATCCGCTCGTACAATATTTATTGTACCATGGCTTACGTAACTCATTACACTCTGCACGTTTTTAGTAAATTTGTTACGCTGCATTTTCATTCTCGCTGGTAATTGTAACGTTGAATTGTTATCAATTTCGCAATTTCACTGGTAAATTTGCGTCATTTTCTTACTGTAGGCACTATGCTAAATGGGATTTTGTCTATAATCAGTCAAGTTAAACTCCACGGTGAAAGTCTTCGTCACTTCATTCTGTATACCCTTAGCTCATTGTCCAATCTCGGCCTATTGAAATTTATTATTTGTAATAGATCTATATGCGTCTTCATCGCGTTCATTCCATCTCAAGATTTCGAATCTTTCATTCGTTCAACAACTGTCATATCGTTATCATTAGTGGCGATTGTTATTTGCACACCTATCGTGAGACATAGACGAATCGCGTAGTCAAATAACAAACAGTTACTACACCTACACGGCTCACCGTGTGTGCAAGGGCGTCGACCGACCGGGTATGTGGTGTGACATAACTTTGCCGGCACCACCTCATTGCTCTACTGACAACTTTAACAAGTCATCAATTACTATTGCTACTGCGCCTCCGGAGACCGGCGCGCCTACCGTTCTGTACATTTCCAATCTTGTACGCTTTTCAATAAAGATCTGTGGACGCGTCTTCGTAAATTGTAATGCTCATATCGTGCTGCACTACAGTCGGTTGTTAACGATATCTGTAATTGTGATTAGTTGTTATTGACACTTAACTATTTTATACTGAATTGTTTAAAATCACATTATACTTTTATTTATCATATAAAAGAATCATCTCTCTTCATTATTCTACAGTTCTTTTGTTCCATGGATTTTTTGTTTTACTGTTGTGAATACTTTATATAGAAGTAGGCTTAGCAGATATTACTTATGGCATGCTCGTACTATGATCTTAGATCCAAGTACCTAAATATATTAAATGGACAGCTTGTATATTTTCGAATTCAACTATATGTGCCGACGTTTTAGTTCAAAAAAGAACGTTACTACCATTATGCTAATCGATCATTGTTGGAGACACGTGATACCTCTTTTTGATTTATCTGTAATTTTAATCCATACATGCTTATCTTCTACCTTGCGTTTTGTATTTAACAATATAAGTGTTGCGTAAACATTATGAATTGTATCAGATTATTATTGTCAGTATTTAAATATCATACGAATTTTATATAACCAACAACATGTAACTCCAGCCATTAAGTCGTACAAAGGTATGCTTTTAACGTCCCCGGGGCGTATTTCCGACTAGTCAGCGTTATTATATACCTACGTAGAGCAACTCGAATAACGTCACCTTGCTGCGATGTTAAAATGTCGCAGTCTACGCTAATAGCATGTTTCGTAATAATAATATCACCGGCCAATGTTGTGTATTCACCTAATTCAATACTTGTTTTATAGGTGGATCCTTCGATAACCCCATGTTGTAAATGTGTGTCCTCCGATACTTGTACATGTTTATGTGTATCCTTAGCCGGAATAAATAAAAGCTACATTTGTGTGTGTTAACAAGTTGCTGAAATTACTTTCTTGTGCTTCTCCAATCCTAGTATTGCATTGATTTATACGTCGAAATTAACCGAAATGTATGACGTAAGAGGAGAATATTTTCTCAGACAATCATTGAGCTACTCGTATATTTGTTGTTTTGCCATAGAGTGGCATAAATATTTTCCCTATTGCATTTAAAATACAGCGTACGCAATATTGGTGAAATTCATAATAAAATTCGTACATACGTATTATAGTATACGCAAATTTAATGGATAAAACACTAATTTATTTATTGATATACAAAAAAAGCGACTACAAACTTACTTCGTAACGCTAACTGCTGACTGTATATTGTAGGTTCGAGTCCCGACCAAGAAAAATATAACGAGCACAGTATTGTTTTCTTCTATAATTAGATGTAAAACTATAAAAGTGCAATATATACATATTCACATATGTATAGTTATTGTTTGTCTGTTTAACATAGCATTTAGCATTGGCTGTACTGTAGCATCAGAACACCGTGTGTGAGCCGGACATTATTCTTACGTATTACGTTAAGAGTTACGTTACGTTAAGTATTATAAGATGTTGGCCAACTCCTGCACGTTATGTGCAACACCTGTCAGCAAAGATGTTTCGCAGGTGCATTCTATTAGTGTTCGCCGTGGAACCTATTAATTTAAATAGTGCCTTGAGAATGTAGCGCCCTTGCGTATTACTCGTGACTCCTACAATTATGTTTGCTTTTTTGTATCGACTGTGTTTCCATTTACATCTCCAGCTACATCATAGTATGACCCAGTGATCCAGTGGTTAGTGAACCTGACCGCTGAGCCATGGGCTGTAGGTTCGAATCACATCCAGGACAAATATTTGTTTGATTGTAGAATTCTGTAAATATGTATTTTTTTCTCGACCCTTTTTGTTGGTCCACTGCAGGACCGGGTCTGCTCTCATAGTGAGAGGTGAACGTGTATGAAATTGTGTCGGATATTATTCATATAAAGAGAGAAATTATGTACGATAAAATTTTTTTGAAAACGTGTAAGGTGGATATTGTGCTGTGTATTAAAGGAACAACGCGCAGAATATTAGACCATACCGTGAATTTCATTGCAACATTTGAATATTTACATGTCTACACATGTTTACATTTCTCATTGAAGCGTAAAGATTGTGTGACTTTTTTTTCTCATACCGTCGACGTACTATTTACTGTTAGCGAGGAATGATCGCTATGTATGTATACCTACATACATTCTACATATATTTATTTCGCTTCACGCAATGTCTAAAAGATGATTATCACCCCATAGACTTACAATCAATATAGATAGTAATTTATAGTAAACATCTCTATGAAATATAAGTCGGGAACCGTGGTAGACATTACCGTGGTAGGTATTACATTGTTACCTATCTAGGCTGATCTACCAGTATAACTACACTTCTAATTCTATAATTTTAAATTAGCACATTTGCATCTATGTTATTTGTATATAATTATATTGTATAGGCTTTCTCGAAAACGATTTCGTTTGAAATTGGACTTTTTTAGGTCAAGGTTTCGTTTCGAGCAAAGCGTCGTCGCCCGTGTACTCGCAATCCAAAGGATTAAATGGAAATTCAAATTTTGAAACAACAAAACGCTTTGAAAGTAATGAACCAATTCCCCGACGAGGAACGAAGGAAGCCCCTACTCCCGCTAGCTGCGTCCCGGCGCGATGGTGCGCGACCGTCGCGCGCCGCGACCACCGGACAAGCTCTATATTACTTTCACACGTCGCGAACTGCTTCGGTGAAATAATTATGCTAACGTTGCAATTTCACTCGCACACTATAATGAGTCGTAACACACTAATCCAATGCCGATACGTCGACGTTCATTCATTCGTTTGTATATGAAATGACTATGATTGGAATAGAATGAATTCGAAAGGAAAGTATTCGCGAGCCGCTCCAGTCGTGCGTGTCTCTGTTGCGAACGAATATAAGCCGAACCGAGAACCTCATTCATTCGTTTTGAGCTAATGCCATTAGCTTATAATCGTCTATCAAAGTGTATATAAAATCGCGTATGTGTGTGCCTATTAGTTTTCATAAGTATACTTTTTGAATTTTGGTTATATCTGTCGGATTTTCCACTTTGCTGGCCTCGATAACCGTTTTGCTGCACGGTACCAAGCTCGTTCCATTAATGTTAAGCCTTTGTGAATCATAATTTTTTTTTAATTAACTTATTATCTCCAACCAATTTATTATTAGACACGGTAATCGGCCACAATGCAATCCCAACTGGACTAGAATACACATCCACGCTGCTCACCACTTCGTTAACTGATAGACGACGGCTAAAATTGCAAATTGGCTCTGTCTGTCTGTCCGTCCGGCTAAATGAATACAGGGACCCGTTAGTTTGATTATTGCGTCTGCGATTACAATTTGTGATTTGGAAGCTAGCGCTTGAAACAATGCCTTTCGCTCACTCTCTCTTATCTCTCTTTCTATTAATCCAATCGATTCCTGTCTTCGAAGATTGTGCTACTGATTTGAAACCTGTCAGTTTGACACTTTGAACAATAGTTATCGTCGAATGCTCGTTTTCATCACAGATGGTATGATTTACTGTGCCATGTTTATCAGTAGTCATTGCAATAATCTTCAGATCGGTTGCGCTACTGTTTTGAGACGCAGAGTGTGAAGATGCTGTTATCTCAACTGTGTGTACTGCAACTAGTTAACAATACGTTGAATGACGACATACTCAACCTCACTTGAAGAATAGACGTTAATTGGAGTGCTAAAGATTTGTAACTTTGTCTCGTAAGTAAATCTAAATGTCCCTTTAGTATACATAGATATAGAATAGCTTTAGCTTTAAAAAGTACTTAGCATGTATATATGTGTTTTATTACTTAGAACAAGTCTCCTTTCATTACGAGGAGGTTCAGCTCGTAACCATTTCTATTAGGCAATTATATTGTACAATACTAATTTGACGTGATAATGGTGTTCACGTAAACACTTACAGAATGTCAGTTTGATAATGAAATTACAGAATGTTAGTAATAATTTATGTACAAGTAAGTGACATAACAGTTATTTGGGTTAATGATACGGCACGACTCGTGTGAGTCGTCTTTAAGCGCTTACCTCACGGCGAACCAGACGACTGCACGCAATCAACTAACACTGATTCTAAAGTAAAAGCCCCGGTCGCTGCGAAAACATTGACACGAACTGTTTTGCCACAAGCGATAGTCCGCGATTGTTTGATTTGCTCGGTCATTATTTATGTTGTCATTGGTTTGCCACAATGTTCTTGTCGCATTTTAGTCAGTCGTCGGTGTGTCCGAACGTTGCGTAAGCAGATCCAAATCGTCCATGCCACTCTCGTGTTGGAAATGGTCTAAAGCAACTTTGCAACGCCCGCATAGTTTCCCCTTTAATGATCAGAACATTATTTTAAATTGATTTAGCCGGCAGTTTGTCACGATTCTCGAAGGCATTGGTAGTTGTGTTTCCACAATTGAAATAACAATTTTGACCTGTTACGTGATTATGAATAGTAATGTAGCGTTCAGTAGAATCGCATTTGACGATTTAACTGTTGTCTGCTCATTTCCTTATCCGCTATGGAAATGTCAACATTGTCCACTTATAGTTTGTGTTGTTACGAAAGGTTTGAATATTATTTAATGATTTCGTCATTAAATTATATTCAAACCTTTCGTTTAATGATTTCGTCATAAGATTATATTCAAACCTTTCGTTAACATACCGTATACACACCGGTTCATGAAGACCGAATAGTGTAGAAATATTTGTATAACATATACAACGTGTGGAAATTTAGAGACCGTTTAGTTTCGAACAGATGAGGTTAACTTGCTATTTAAAGAAGCTAGTGCAACAACAAGATAATATTGCGTGATATTGAACGTCGCAATACTCGCAATGTCAGCTAGGAAGTGAAGAACTTTTAGCACATAGAAATTGTGACGCTCGATAAAGAGGAAAAAACATAACTATGCATACCCATTATCTGTTAAAGAAGTAATATTTGTTGCTAATAGGAATTGTTATTACATATGTAACATGACATCCATTGGAGTATCGAAGTCGAATAAGAATTATTAATATAATAAACCGCAATTGAAGTTACTTTCGCTGTATCCGCGACATACGCATTGTGACTCTAACTGTACTAAACTACATAAAGTACCCGCAGATTGAAGAAAGTAAAATTTCATCAATAAAGCCTTTAGTTACAAAACATGCAAAATGTGCTTTCATCGTTTCTGGAATTGAAAAGAGATTTGTTGTTTCATTATTTGTTCATATAGAAAAGATGTAAAACGGTCTTGTAAAGATACAGTTTTGCGTTATAATCTAATCTAATTAATCCAACACTCACCACACAATACGAACGGTGCTCGTTTACGGTGTATCGGCGTTAAACAATTTGTTCACATAGATCAAACGGCTCGTTCGTTTAGCACAATTTGCTGATCTGAAATTGATCAATCAGTGTTTTGTTAAGTCAAGCTTTCTTCGATCGAATTGGAAACAATTTCAATTCGTTTCTAGTCATGCTTGTTAACTTTGGAACTAACCTTGGCTTATCATCGTCATCGTCATCTGATCTCTATCATCAGCCGAAATCGGGCTACTACTACATAGAAGTCTATCGTTCTCTTTTTCTGTCTCTCTGTCTCACGTTTATTGTGTTCGTTAAACTCAATTTTCTCTAACTAGACATACAGCATATTTTACAGTTTATTTGTAGTGAAATAATTTAATTATTTATCGTTATATTGATCCAGTGTACGTAATAAATAGCTTAATTAACAATTTGTTTTTATGTACTTTACGTTCTTCGCTCCAAATTGAAGTAACATTTGGCAAGTTGATTCTAGGACTGAAGGCCGTAAAGCCGATTTAAGTGGTCTTATGTTTATGGATGACTTCAAAGTAAACCTTGTTACCATTAAGTTCCGTTCGTATAAATGTTTTGCGATTCATAGAAGGGCCGAACTGTATTTATTTGGTGATCAACTTTAAAGGAGCTACTGGAACTGGAGGCGTATCAATAAATGCGTTGGCAGTTTGAGAATATTAAAATTAAAACCAGTACTATTCGCAAGATGAAACACAACAAAAAGTAACGAAGTGACATTAAAAACGTACACAAATCCAAGCCGGTACAAAGCTATTTGTCAACATCCGAAATTAAAGAACTGCTGACACGATATCGTATCCACAACAGCGTGGCTTAAAGTTGTTTTGTAGGAAAACGTTCATAAGCTTTCACTAAAATCCATTCACATCGCTAAATAACACTCAAAGGATGCATTAGTTGTAAAGATGTTTCTTTACATTCTTTTGTATTTTAGTATTTCATTGCGACTTGATATTTGTAAAGCAAGCTTTAATTTATCATCAATTGCTGAAATAATGATCTCAACAGTAAAATAATATGTTCTTTTGGTAATTGGGGGCTTTTTGGTATTAGCATTTTAATACTCGCCCTCTTTAGATGGGAATTTAGCATTTTGTTTTACGGTAAACAGTGCAGTTTCCAGCCGTGCCCTTAATATTTTTTACCTGCAATGTGCTCCGAAATTCGCAGCGCTGCAGTGCAGTGCAAAGAACCGCAGGCATATTGTAACATTGCAGCGTAGCGTGGCAATGTAGGAAACGCACAGTCGAGCCTCTCTTAATGACCCATTCACGGGTTGCGACGACTCGCGTAATGGGATGCACGATTTCTAAGACGTTATTGCACAGATGTTTAAATCTTTTGTTAGTTCACCTTATGTATGTGTTAATAATTGTTCCTGATTGTTCTAGTAGGTTAATGCACTTTGTGTTTCTATTTTGTGTAACAATATTCTTGACGTTTTTTTGTAATACATCGTAAATATGAATTCATCGATCAAACCAATAACTTACATGATTTTAATTTGATCACATATTCCACAATTTATTTAAAATTTTTATTTAAAAGTTTTATTTAAAACGAGTCTTTGGTTTTTTCTTATATCCTTTGTTATTCCTCGTACTCTACTTGTCTTGGTCATTTGCTTATCTACACTAACTTTATCTAGTTCAAACCTACGTTCGGCAAGCGAGGACGCATTCACATTGCTTAAAGGTGTGTAACGTCTAAAAGTAAGGCAGGAAAGTTTTGGTTTGCGGGTCAAATGTTTGGGTTGTATTTAGCGTTTGTACACGCTCGAAGGAGACATGGACGTCCGTACGTACTCGTACGTACGTCTTGAATCAAACCGGGTCGCAGCGCGATACCGGCACCAGTTTCCCACGGATGCTTAATAGAGTGAAATTCACTTGTCGGAACCTCTAGATCTTCATCAACCGATCATCCGTTAGCATCAAGTTTGTCGCTTTTCACCTATGTATCACACCTGTGATACTTAACGTCTCTAATTACTTTGCAACTAACAAAATATTTCAAATCAACACAATGCTCGTAAATAATAGTCCTAACTGCACCGAAATTGACTTAATTAATATAGTTATCATATATTTTTGATCTTGTTATTAAATTGCAGCATTATAACACCACTCATTTTCTAATACCTACCATAAATTAACAACTACTTTGCAAATCAATTTTATTACAATAATCGCGCTAAGATTCCTCACTAATGCAATTTTTGAAAGTGTTACGGGTCTTGGATTAAAGTAGTGTTTCAAATGCCGCGAATAATGGCCGATGCTATTATTCAACGTCCACCAACCTCGAAGAATTGTGAAATAATTTTAAATAGCCCATTGTTTGTCTTCCGTCAAGAGGTCGTTATACTAGCTGTGCAATCTCCTCGTGTCCAGTAAATGCGAATAAAATTTTCAAGCACAAAACTTTTTAACCGCGTATTGGTAAACACTTCCGAAACTAGATTAACCTAATCAAAACCTACTATGTTTTTTAATAAATACAATGTAGCATTATTTCGTGTTTTATCTGTATATTATTGTATTATTTTAATACCTATGTTGTTTCTTTCTTGTTTTTATATATCATCGTTTCCTTTTATATATTTCATTAATTGCTACCGATTGGTGTTGTCTAAGAGATTCACGATCGTCGACCAGTGGAAACTTATAGAAAAGGCCAAAAAGTGTTCATCAGAGCGCGACCAAAAGCCTCGAACTCAAGGCTCCCCGTGAGTCACTGCTCGTGTCTACCGTTGGGTATTTTTTGTGAGCACCATGTTTGTGAGGTTTTTGTGTCACTATAATTTGGCGATGAGAATCAAATAAAAACTATTCTATTATTTATGCTTCGAAAATCGCACAGATCGCCTTCCTCGCGCGCTAATTTCACGCAATTAGAAAAGCATGATGATGCTTCAAAATTATAATCTCCGATGTGATGCAAACAACTGTTATTATGTTCGAGAGAAATATTTTCTGTACCAATATTTTTTCGCTTCAGCTCATTTGCGGAATCTGTAAGTGTGAATAAATATAACTAATGCAATGATTTTTTTGCATACGATTTTTGCAAATAATGAACATTTATAATTTTATTTAAAAATTGTCTCGCCATCCGTTTTATTTGCTTTAATAAGGGTACCAGATTATGTAAGAAATAAATGTATTATCCGATGACCAATACATGTTTTCAACGATTGACGATTCGTATTGATAAAATAATAATACAAGATACATTACAATGCAAGAATGCATACAAGAATTTGCTGATTCGACTATCCGCAGCTTGGTGATCGAAATTCATCCTCATATAAACTGTAAGTTTGCCAAATATCACACTAATCCGTGCGCGCAACATGTTTAAAAACAGGTACAAAGTTTTCTCATCGCATATTACATATTAATATGATGACGGGTTTCGCAGTCGTCGCTGCTTCATTTCGTTCTCACTTGCAGCTACAGTGTCCTAATATTAATATTATAATCTCGATTTCCAAGAGCCATGCCGCGTGGATGGAGCGAATCATACGAGCCGCGTGAGTCAGCCTTGTCGACCTTTCCCGTGTCTAAATTCGCGCTGGCAACGACCCGCTCGATTTACGTCCTCCTCAATTAGGATATTAATGAGTGAATTGTTCCAGTGATAAGGGCTTCCTTTGCTTGCCTTTTCACTTTCATTACTCCACTTGAATTGATACAGCAACTCTGAGCTATTATACAAGTACTTTACAGATTAATTAAGTACAGTATTACAGATTAATATGCAAATGTATACAATGCAATATGCCAGAGGTCTTCTTAACATGGCTCAGGTTCCGACTAAATTGTAATCAGATAGCTTTATATGATGTTGACCAAAGACATTATTGTTGTTGGTTCATATTGCCTGTATCCAAGCAATTGACAAGCAGTACGAGCCCGAGTTATTGACACTGCATTTTGTTTTCTATTCCCGTACAAATGCTTCGGTGGATTTATCTGTTGAAATTGATTTATGTGTTTTGGCTTGTAGCTGGACTTGCAAGCGAGGCATCAATATTCCACCGGGGAAGATTAAATAAGATAAGCTATTGCCAGACAAATTTAGCCGGTAAAAACTGTATTTGTCGAAATAGTTCAAATTGTTCTCTATCATGTAATAGACTACCGATTGACCGATACCTTGGCTCATATTAAGCGTAAATATGTGTTGAGATGGTTCATAAAGGCTAGAAAAAGACCAATCGCCCTTGCATTGAGGAGTTTATCATTTAATTTCCCGATTTAACAAAGGAAATGCTCTATTAAAAAAAAACTAACACACTCATTGCACCCGCTTGCCGTCGCCTAATTGGCAAACGTAAATGTTATATTTACTATCCTTACTCATGTAACAATTGTTACTGGTGGATTCCTTTTCCACCAGTAACAATTGTTAGTTCTTAAACCTTTGTACCTACTGTTTTAGTTCTCTTTAGGTGAATAACACTAATATTGGTAGCACCTATAAATGAAATGTACCACAAAACATTACTTTAAAGATTCAATTAAACGGTAACTCAGAAAATTCTGTAGCTGTTTTTTTTATAATTCTTCTATTTCGTAAATATCATGCTCAGTCATTGCTTCTACTAGTCCACTAAATGTATATTTAGTAGGAACACCTGTTAGCGTTTTCGTTACAAAACTGAGCATATTACATTATTCCCATTCGTTAATAGAATGCAGGGAAACCTTACGCTCGAATGTGTCTTGTGTTTCCACGAATCGCGTGCCGTGTCAACCACCAAAGCTGAGTAAGCCACGTAATGGATCTATTGTATGGATTCGTGAAAAAAAAAACTCCATAAAAATTCTACTTGAATCTTTTTCAATGATTTTTAGTTTCTTTTGAACAAATATTATCAGTTAGCTGAAGAGAATAGACAAAATACCCGACCAAATTGTGTGACAACTCAATCCGGCCGGGTTGTAGTGCTTGGCGCACCTCGTGTGCCACTAAGCTGAGATCGTACACCGGACGAGACCCACCGAATCGGACACGAACCTCTAGTGAATGCTAAACTCGACATGTACACGATCAACCGCTATTTACGTATGCCGCTCGTGTAGCTCGCACTAAAAACATGGCACCCAGCTTTGTTGTAGCGGCATTGAAGAAAATTGAAAGCACATGTGCTCGCTACGAATAAAGAATGTCAAACGAAAGAAACAGTACCTACCTACGAATGTTATTTTGGACGAAGCGAAGGAGAGAAGCTTCAGTAATAATAATGGCAAAAGTAATAATATTTTGTGACAATTCACACGCACGCAGTGATCTGATGTCGAACAAGGCAAAGCTCGTGTTACTCAGAAAGCTGATAGTCTAGAATTCGCACATTGAAAAATATGTAATTTGCTCTTGAGCATATACATACTGTACAGCTTTAATAGCATTGATTCACAGAGTAAGAAATTCAGAATTGTACAAAAAAGGCCATAAATTTCTAAACATACATAGATAATGGTCACCACATACATACGCCAAATATAGATTGGACTGCGGATACCTACACAGGCGAACATCGATAACGACTTTCATGCAAGCAAAAGAGACGATAGAAGTTTGTCAGACACCGTAGCTGGCGGAAAACCCTAGTGTCTGCCTATCCCCGAAGGAAAGGCCCGACTATACGTGCGTACACGCAAACAGGTCAATCAAACAAATTCACCCGGTATATTAATAGCATCGTAACAATCTCGTGTCGCACCCGACATTATTTATGAATACCTCGTGTGTAAACAACGTTCATTTTAAATAGAGTTCTGAATCAGCTCTCTTGTGATTCACCGGGACCTGGCGTCGAACGATCCCCGCATACGTTAACATCAATTTAATAACGAAGATAAGAGACAATTCTATTACGAGTGTACTGACAAAGTCAATTCTAAAATAAAACTCGAGCATTATCTCGCCACTGCGTCGATATTGTAAACGTATGGACGTCATTGTGATTTTGTTTTTCTCAATATTATATTTTAGCGTATTGTTCGTTACTAACTAATGATAAAAATATCTATTTAAGTATTATATTGTTTATGTGTATGTTTATCAGCTATCCGATTACCATAACATGGGCATTCAATTGCCTAATTTGGAATCAGAGGGTCATGCGTGGAATGGTCTCCAGTTATTATTATCAATGATGCATAGTAACCACCGATGCTAACGTCACTTATTCCGATGGCCTATTACATGGTGTCGCGTGCTGATTCTTTTATTGCGGACTCAAAAGTAGTCTACCTAGAGTCATATCTAAATTGCGTTCCATATTTTCAAACAAATCTTCGCGAACAATTATGACACTGACCGCAGCGCATTGCAGTTGTATGATTCATTCAGTTAACCCAATACATGTATGTATGTATGTATGTGGCTGCATTTCGAAATAACCTTGAATTGTGACACTTATAAATAAACATAGTTGGATAGGCCACAGTGAATATTATATTCGTAATAGCAAACTAACATAAAGATATGCGCTGTATTTAGAAAAGGTACTCGCAATGTTGTCTGCCGCATTTTACTACCGTGTGATAAAATTTATTGATCTGCAAACATCTCGGACGAAGAGTGCGCGTGAATTAAAAATTGTTTTCATGAAAGCTACTTATTTTCCTGCGTCAGTTTTTTATTGCGGCCTCTGTACGGGTATTATTGGCACTGAATGTAAACGTAGGCGCGTCAACCTCTGAAATGATCCTTCGAGCCGGATTCGGTTACGCAACGCTTGGATAACAGAACTATTCGATACCGTAAGTGCTGTCCATCAATATTATGAACTTGAGCTCCGTGCCGAGCGTTGTGGATTCGAAACTCACCAAGGACAATTGTTTGTACGATGAACGTGAATATATAACAAATATGTGTTTAGAAATTCATATACTTACAGTATCAGGTATTTAGTTACCATATCATAAAATCTGACTAATGTGGGGTCACCCGGCCGTGTGTGAAATTGCCCTAATATATTATTGTTATTATAAAAAAACGTAACATCACGCCTGTAATCCCCTAAGGGGTAGACAGAGGAGTGTAGTACACCTCCACAATTCACCAGTTACGTTTA
>DWDX01002815.1:0-14337 GCA_018245675.1 Agara michaeli
GTACCCAACCCGGGATTTGAACCCAGGACCTCCCGACCGGCAGTCGCGCTAGCAACCGCCCGACCAACGAGGCAGTCAATTTATAGTTATAATCAAAGGCGATTTATAGTTTTCAGTTGATAATAATCGGCCTGAGGTGTTCAACATATGTAGGATGTACTCGTTTATTTGGTTTTTAGGATTCCGTCCTAATGTTGCTTACAACTTACGATACAGCGCATCTCCGTATGAGGATAACAGTGAATATGTATTATTTATTTATTTATTTATATTCTTTATTGTACACCTTTAATTAATAAAAGTCACAAAGGGCGAACTTAATGCCTGATGGCATTTTCTACCAGTCAACCCTGGGTGGATGAAGAAAGTTTGTAGCAGGCGTGCTACATAATATATAATATATAAACGTAATTATATTATAATTCTATTCAGCACTTGTTACAATTATGCTAATGAATATATGAATTATTTTAAGTGTAACTTGAAGGAGTGTAAAGATATATTTTATTCTGTATCAACTCATATGACTTTTCATTGTTCCAGGTAAATACTGCCGGCGGACATAGAGCGATCGCATATAAAATGAATGCGAAAGTTACGGAACGTTCATCAAAGTTCATCACTGGATCAATAAATCAGTCACTTTTCTCTTTTATAAACATTTAACTAGCGATGAAATGAAATTGACAACAATCGTAACACAAGTGGTACATTAAAGAGTAGGTACTCTGACCTATAAACGGAGGCGAATTTGAAGATACTATTAATATTTAATTAATTTTAAATGTCCCGTCTTCAGAAATAGTGAAAAGAAAATTAAATTTAAGAAAGGGTCCCTGACTCGAGGCCGTTCATTCTAATGAAAGAGGGGCAGAATTCCCGACGTACCTACCGCTCATAGTTCGGATTTCTGAGGCGGACGCGGCTCGCCTCCGATCATTGCAAATAGTTGGAGTACCACTTTTGTACCTTACTGCTTTAGAGGGAAAAAAGAAAATTGAGTTATGCGCAGTAAA
This sequence comes from Agara michaeli, assembly GCA_018245675.1. Lineage (NCBI taxonomy): Eukaryota > Metazoa > Arthropoda > Insecta > Lepidoptera > Hesperiidae > Agara > Agara michaeli. The sequence goes on from DWDX01002815.1 coordinate 1,017, forward strand.
GACTTCACTGGAAGCTTTTTATATCTGTCTAGAATATCGTCTTGTTTCATGCAGGTCTCGATTGACAATACTGAGACAATATAAATAGGTAGGTATTTCTTTATACACAATCGTCTCGCCGGTAACATCCATTGTTATACTCGGCTCTCTATTTAATCCTATTTCTAGTTATTTGTACAAGTTGATGGGTAGAGGAGAGTACTTAGAAATAAGTTAGACTTTCTGATTCTAAACAGTAAGTATGTATTAAACAGTCAGACATGCATGATCCAAATTGAATGAAATAATAAAATAGCTAAAATAAATAATTAGCTAAGTTCATACATTAGGTTAACGTATAATTATAATTTTATTTAATATTCATATTATAACAACGTACCTACCTAATACTTAACACCTCAATATCGTTTCGCAATAATTGTCCTAGCTAGCCTAAATATCTATGTATTTGCTTCACGTTTGTCATAACTTTAGCCCTCACAAAACGAAACGCTTCTATTTGATTTTGTTTTATCGGGAATGTTTCTTTTGTAACCTTATTCATCGATGCGATCAAATTACCTTGTACTTCTCACTTTTGCCCTAGTAGCCTTCACATTGAGATTCCAGCCACCAGTTCCGACTTGATTCGATCTGTTACACGCTCATCAAGTATCGCTTCAGTGCACATTGACTAACGAATCCTCTGTATAGACTTTCCACTACTGCTGTGATGTTTGGATTTACTGTTAGTTTATAGAGCTAGACTAAGTTTCTGAATTAGATATTTTGAAAACTTTCGGTGATTTTTATTAAATTTACGATATTCATATTCAAATTTTCGTTTGTCATAGCGAGGCACGATTGATAGATAAATACCTGTACATGTCGTTTTAAACAGAAAATCGGAATGTCACAAATGCTCGACTTACACGCAACGTCTATGCGCAAGTAATTAAAACAATCCAAGACTACGACTTTAACGCGCGGATACTTATCGAACTAGTAAGAAAAAACTTGTGGAGTCCGCTGCGTGTTTTCTTTGTTTTGGAGTTTCGCGTTGTAAACATTCAAGCATCCTGCTTAAAGCTGTAGCAGCGGACACAATTAGTTGCCAGTTAGTCGCTTCGAGCAATCAGGCCAGCTCGTCAAGGTTTCTTGTTTTTGTTGCCTCATTCTTAGGCAGGTAGATTCTAGAGTTCTTGTAGTTGTTGTTTAGATTGCAAGAACTTTCTTGGTTTGTTGTTTGGCTCTCCAGCGTTTTTCGAATTTAATCTACAGTCCGAAAGAATTTCTCGCGAAAGTTTAACTATAGTTAGTTCAGGGCAAAAGTAAGTTCACTGTTCTCGTTTCTTTATTTGCATCGGTCACGAACATTGTCATCGTAAATAAGCATTCTCGTGACACTACATTCTTGAGTGAAATAAACGTATTTGTTTTTGTCAGATTGAAGGTTATTACGATATGTCCGTAAAACACGGTCTAAAGGAAAAACGAAACTCCATTGGAATGAAATTGAAATGGATTTGATTTTTATGTAAATATATTTTTTTGATTTTTATGCTTACGCATTTTTATCGAAAACCGTTTATTATAAACCGTACAGCTGTGATTACTGCTACGCCCTTGCTTTTATTTTCGAACAAAACGATGCTTGCACAAGTGTGTAGTTTTCTATGGTATTAACATGGTATGAGCAGGCTGAGTTTATTTTATTTGGGAAGTGAAATATAAAAGACTTGTGAGTTTATTCTCCTGTTATATTAAAGTATATTTCGACACCAAAGTAAGTTATACAATTTTAAAGAATGTATATTTTGAAAGAAAATAAATTTATTTTGAATACGACCTAAGAGAATTGCTTGTTAAATACAAGTTGCTAAAAGAAAAATGTAAATCTACAAATATTGTCAAGAACGTAAGAAAGTGTAAAATATCACAAGCTCTGATTGCAAAGAAATCGTACAAATAAAAAAGTATTTCAGTCGCTTTGTTCGGTTGTAAAATCTAAGCGAGATAGATCGTTCTTGCTGCCGTTAAAGGATAGTACTCATCGTTAACAAGAAACTGTTATCAATAAGATGGCGAGAAAATCACTTGCATTTTATAGACATTGGAAAATGTATTTTATTATTATTAATATGCCAGGTCCCTTCTGATGGATATTATGTCAAAGGAAAACCAATCAAAACAGGAGCCCACCTTGACGTAGAATGATTGAATTGTAAACTCACGCCGGCTTTGAAGAAGAGTTATTTTCACTAGGCATTAACCCGATCCAATCGTAATTAGAGATTAGCAGAGAACTTCAACAATATTCGTTGTAAAGAGGGAATTCAAAATTATTTATGCACTTTCCAATCATGAACTAATGAATACGCCTGACCTGATTTACTCGCTTTCGTTCACTCGAGAATAATTGAGTGCATCGATTACGGAGCCCCGCGGATGGTCCCTCCGAGGCCATTACCGGTGTAGCTGTGCGTCCGGCACGTCTGCTATAACTTCACACTAGCTATCTCCAACCTCCGTAAATTGCGGACGTTCCGTTCATTTGCACTTTTTGTACCATATTCTGTAAACTATACATCTTATGCAGTTTAACGTCCAGCTAAACGATCTATCGAGTAGGCCTTGACAATATTAAAACTGTTTTCCTTGACGAATAAATCAAGGGTATTGCTAAAATAATTATTGGATTACTATTACATTAATCGTTTTCCTGGAGCGAGGAATGGAAAATGACGTTTCGTATTATTATTATCCGAGCTATGAATTGTTTATATAACATATGTATAAAATGCATAAATTCACTCTTGTATTCACGAAGATTGACTGACAAGAGGGATGGGAGAACTTTGGGACTAGCGAGCGCTGACGCTCTCGGATACGAATGCATTTCAGCTTGAAGCGCTGAAACGTTTGTTCGGGCCTTAACTTTGTAAAGTCGAAATTATTCACCGCGTCGCGGATTCTAAAATGCCTGAATTTATCGCCGCTGTACTGGTAATACCGGATGAGGGAAATTTTAACGTCGGGTTTTCAAGTTTTTGCACTTAATTAAAAAAGATGAGACCGCTCGGATCGAGTTCCGCATTACTTAATGTATTAAGCATTAAGTATTACAATCAAAGTTTAAAGTGGCTGTTTCAGCACTTTAGCGATGCTGTTATTTATTAAAATCATTCGTATTAGCCTTAATAGTTTGTAGCTGTATTGAGGATATTCCCAACTTATGTGTGTATGCATGTCTAACATATAAATATACGAAGTACGTACGTAGGTTGAAAGCTTGAAAGTTTGTGTGAACTTTAGCTGTTTATTATATTAATAGGCTATAAATGTGTTTAGTATAGAATTTGTACGATCATCGAGTGACCTTTGGTAAAGTATAACAAAACTAATTGAACGTCCTTGTTTTGAACATGATATACGAGTAGATAGCGCACATATATTCAAAGGAAAGCCGGGCATGTGGGGCGCGCAGGAATAGGAACAATATTGAAAATGGAACGAATAACGCGGAAAAGCCTCGGCACCGTATAGCTTGCTTTATGAAAGTATATTTATTGAATGCAGTCCACTGCAGGTAACGCGCAATGTGAAATACTCCAAATCAATGGTTAAATAACGTGTGACCCGGCCATTTGTAAATTAATAGTTTGAATAACTTTCTATTCAATTATATTGATATTAGGCAAACGTTTCCTATGTCCTATGTCACTTTGTGCATCTTCTATGATCTCGCGTTATATTATGTGGCTTAAATAAAGAGAAAAAAAAACAGTTTAGTTGTTTTGTCAAATTGTTGCTTAATGTCTCATATAGGACTTTGGAATTGCATTATAGATTTTTTATAATCGCTTCATTGAAAATAACACGGCATCATCGACTTGTTCAATAAAAATTTAAATTAATATCTACATTTATTTTCCACAACGTAAATTATTACACGTCAATGTGGTTGTTATTCGCCATCGTAATTGTTACAATTTAGTGTAAGAACAGCATGATAACGGATGACATATGGCGAAAGTTGGCGCCGGCATGGTGCCTTGTAAATTCTTTTTTTTAAACTTCAATTCCATATATATTATAACGGTCACGAATATCAATAAGTTTTAATACACTTATTTAATGTGGATATAGAAATATTTAGAAGAGAAGAGCACTATTACTATACATTTAATTAAAAGGGGAATGAAATAAACTCCCAAAATAGTATGAATATGTGATATCTATATGCAAAATTTGCTAATACATACATATACTAGCTGTCCCGGCGAACTTCGTACAGCCTCAGAATAAATAAATAGTTTAGTTACACCAATCTGAACCGATTTTAATCTTATTTGACGGGACGTACGTCATATTATGTTTGACAATAAATTAGTATTTGACACTGCTATGGTAGCGCAGTCTGTTGGATCCAATGTGAAACATTTTAAAATCAACAACTACTTAAAGATTAATTAAAAAAACATTTTACCGTGTACCAAATTATGAATCCAAACCATTCTCGAGTCCCCTCGAACACAAAAAAATTCATCAAAATTGTCGTTTAGGAGGAGTTCAGTGACATACACACGCACACAAGAAATATATTATTAAGATAGTACCTAATAAATTGTGTGGCTGTGATCAGGTTTGCGTTGTATGGCACACAGCCGCTCGAGGCTCTCCAAGTTAGTCCTTGGCGGCAACAACTGTTTTCGGTCTCTACAACGTAATTGTTATCCGCCAAGTTACAATATAGTATCAGAGCTACATGATAACAGATGAGAAATGGCGGAAGTTGGCATACGGCGTGCATTATAAAGGACTTGTCTATAAACTTTTCAACTGTAGACCTATAGACATATAACAACGTGTTACATTAGCAACGTAATTATTTTAAAGATTTTGTTATCTTTTTATTGTTTCATTGCTTGATCACGGGTTTTCTTTCATATTGAAACGGTTTTTAAGGTCATACTCTACCACGCTTTTCAAGTATCGATTGGCAGACTTAACACATCTTACTAAGTTATACTTGGCAACATAGCCGAAGGTGTGTCGGATTCCTTATGTTTTCCTTCACCGGTTCAGCAAGTGAAATTTAAATTTCAACTTAAAATGCACGTAACTTTGCAAACTCAGACGTGTATACCAGGATTTGATCCAGACCCCCGGAGTTGGAGACTAGTCCTAGAATCCGCTATCACTACACTCATTTTATAGTTTAAGTTTTCTATTTTCTTACCTTAATTTATTTACACGTCTACATAAACTTAAATTAAATTATAACTTACCTAGACGCGCAAGTGTTCGCCTGTTTTACCTGAACGTATTTTTAAAAACAAACCGCACGTTATTCTAAATTTATGCTCCACGACATAATTTTTATGCGCCAAGTTTACTTATAATTTAGTATCAAAACAACACGAGAAGACTTGGCAAATCGCGAAAGTTCGCACGTAACCTACTGGTGCCTTATAATTACTTTCTCATAAACTTTTTAATAACGCACGTTTAGAACAATGTGTGTAATGCTTACAGAATGTTGTAAGTTGTTTATGTGTTATTGCTAACTTGTTCAAAATTTTGTTTCATAAATGTTTTGTGACATTTACAAACTCTGTTTGTCTTTTGTATTAAAAGTGATAAAGTCATTGGAATTTGTAAATTATTGAGCATTACAAATAAATGACTACCTAATTGTATCTGTGTGCAATGTAATATGTGTATGTATGGGTATGGTTGGTACACTTGTATTCTTAAATATTCGTTGTACATTCTAATGTTGTAAGAAGCACAATCTACACTGTCTGCTATAATTAATGAGCACCATAATTTACAGTGTTCGTTTTATTCGATTATAAAGGGCACGACTTTCGCTTGTTTCTTCGTTCAATTGCTTATTACTAATTAAAGTAAGACTCGGATAGCCAGCAATTTATAAAGTGAGGCAGCGTCGGGCGCGGTCGACTCACGATAGAATGGCCACTAGTGACAAATTATCACTAGCCTTTCCGTGCTAAGGAGGGCGCGGTAAGCAATCAGTCGCGCTTGTAAGTAATCGTTAAGTCGCAATCTTGAAATTTCATACGAGGATTTAAAGGCGATTTCTAAACTTCGATACAACACATCGGACAATAATAAGTATCTGACAGTCCTAAAGTGTGGTGATATAAGCCCTAGGTCTGTTGTAGTTGCAAATACAAATAATTAATAAGATTTGTAGCAAATACTAAAATAGCTAACCTAACATAAGTCATTCGTTAGTACAATATATGAAACCAGGTTCAGAAGTCTGTTTGCTGAATTCTAGTTTCTTTGATTTCCGCCGGTCGGTCGCTCTGTATGAACGTACGGTGTATACATATATTAGAATATATCACGGGTATAATGTTAAGCCTTAACCTGCATTACCAGTATAATATTAAACTTGGTTAATTAATGCTTTACTGGCGACTTGTGCTCCTTTGGCAGGAGAAAATTATTGGCGCTTCGAACGAAATTAATTAGGGGAATGGTTGTACGGGCGGAGAGCTTGAACCTTATAATTGAGCGATATTCAAGCAAATTCATTACTTCCACTCATACAACATCCGGCGATCAATATGCTTATGTATTTTTGGTGTTACTGGTAACTTCTTTTGTTGCAAATGTATGTAAGATATGCACGTAGGTACCAATATTATGTTAATATATTAAACAGTGTTTTCATTAATCCGAATCCGAATTAGAATAATCTACGAATGAAAAAAGTTCAAGTTTTTTTTTTAATTGTTTTTTTAAAGTTCAAGTTGTAAGGTATATATATGTGGTATAATAATCTGTATGCTATTAGCATAACAGAACAAACGAGATAACGTTTCGGCAATACGGATAAGGATAGGAAAGGAAAATATGCTCTGTAATAGTGATATATAGGTAGTTAAAACAATCCAACAATGATTTTATAGGTCACGTTACTATCATAATAAACAATAAAAAACTCTTTAGTGAAAAGAAAAAGTAATCCAAACTTGAAATACATCTACTTTTTGTCGTAATGTTTTCTATCATATCAAAAAAATACTCTTAACATGCATTTGAGATAGACGCAGTGAAGAGTTCTATAATGCACTTGTGATTTCGTTGAAACGTGAATGAATATGTAGGACTCTGTACCTTTCATGGATTTGCGTTGTTTCATGCGTTGGTGGTGCACGGTTTAAGTCGTGTAAAGCGAATTACACAATACACACGCTATGTATACGTACATACATACATTTTAATTCGTAACGATATAGAATAAGCTCGCGTAAGATTTATTTTATGACTAGCTTGGCCCGCGACTTCGACCGCGTGGAATAGTGCCTTTTGCAATAAAACTATCCTAGGAAATTAAAATGTTGTCCGGTCACTATTCCACGCGGACGAAGTCGCGGACAAAAACTAAAAAATATTTCATTTTCTTAAAAAATATCCTATGTTACTTCTAATATCTCCAAAAATATGTATACAAAGTTTCATGATATTCGGTTAAGTAGTTTTCGCGTGAAAGCGTAACAAACAAATTTACATTGGCATTTATAATATTAGTAGGGACACTGGCTTTCACAACACAAGACTCGCAAAAAATATCAACAAACTTTCAAAGTGTCTGATATGTAGGTTGTTTGTGTAATGCGTGTTATATCAGTAGTGCTAGACGGAAAGACACATTCTTTTATACACTTGACCGAATTACTCATTTTCTAAGTGACAGGAGAGACAGAAATCTCTGAAACTTCCGTATAAAAAAATAATTTTCAGTTATAGAAAGTGTAATTACAAAAATAATTCGGTTATCTATATACAATAGTGTTTATGTATGTTTGAAGAGAGCGATGAATGTATAGAGACACTTCAGATCTATGAAGATAGAGAGAGATATTTGGCACTCGATGCTCTGCCTACTGAGTTATGCACCTGGCATGATGGTATGATACTAGTCAGAATATAGTGTATAACAAATCAAATATAACTCATTGATTGATATCTACAACAATAGGAACATATTAGCTACATACAACGTGTCTTTCTGTTTTTATGTACATATGTAGTAGAATAGGAATACGGTTAACACATTGCAAATAAAATGCCTAGTTCATGACGTAACGAACTATACTCCAGTGCGGAGCTCAAGCTTCACTGTTCAAGCTGTCCTGTTCAATAAATTGGAGTTGTGACGAATCAAATCTCCAGACAACTCAATATTGAACTTTTGTGTTTGTTTTCAACAAAACTTGTTACAGACAAATTAAACAAGGTAATATTTACAATGATTTCATCCTATTCCAATTCACTTATACTTATATTTTACTCGAACTCTTATGTTTTAGTTTTCCGACGTGTTATGCCGCGAAATAGTAGGCGAAGGGAGATAACATTCGCCCGCAAAGGGTCTCCTAACTTGATAACGCTACGCATAATGTGATCACAATACCTACATAAAATTATAATAAATATACGGAAATAAACAGACCATTTTTTGTGATTTTATTATTCGTAGCGCAATCACGATATACAAAAAAATAAATAAAAAAATACAGACCAATTGAGAACCTCCTCCTTTTTTTGAAGTCGGTTAAAAAAGTTAGCAATAACATAATTATTATCAGTTTTCGAATCAATAATATTATAAAATATGCAATGTAATCGAAATATAATATGTAGTAGTGAAGTATGAATAAATACCTTTTGTTACCTATTTCATGCACATGCATCCAGGACACTATTATAGTGTGTGTATGTATTGTACACACACTATATAATACCGCTCATGCACACTGCCGACCGTGTCGTGTGGAAGTATTTATGCTCAGCTGTGATGAAGACTTAATGTCACCACATAGTTTACGACTCGCGTTTAATCGTTACTCGTTTTTCGGAGATAATCGTATGTTTACGTGTTATAATTTTAAATGTAACTAACAGCCTATTAAAAGTTACAGAGTTAAGAATAATACATATATTTGTACATTAAATATGAATTATAGAGTGTTTACATATTATACAAGATTGATTCAACTCTCAACCTGTACTATATTATTATTATTAGGTAATTTTTGCACTGTCCGAAGTTTTAGAGGTAAAAATGTTAGGCTAGTCGTATTAAAATTTAATAGGGTCTTTGCTTCTTATATTCCAAATAATATTTGTATCTACAAACAAGAAAGAAGTGTCTACTCGTTTCTCTGACCTACTTATTATTTCATTACGATATTAAAGCGATGATTTGAAAGGACTAAGGCGACCATTGAAAGTTGATATTAAGTGTTCATTGTAAAATGTTTTAACTAAGAAACAAACAATGAGAATATCAAAGAAAGATTTCTCGGAAACTAAAGAGTAGCTTTGAAAGGATTGAAGGAAAAGAAAATGGTTGAAACTCGACGTCTTTCTTTTTAATCTCTATTTATATTTTTTAGTTTAAATTTTACACGTCTCTCAGCGACGCTCGTTGCCCAGTACTGAGTGATGGTTGTAGCGATATCTACCGATAAGTTCTTGGATCGTACCAAATTCACTTAGTAACAGCAAACCGAATTATGATCATGATCGGAACTGTTTACGAAAAGCCTCAATATAAGTTTCATGATTAACATCTTTTTAATCGTATCCGCTGAACTTAATGAATTCACGTCGCAACAACATTAAATTGTTAAATAAAATCAAAACATAATTATATACCAAAATTGTGAGTTAACAATCTAAACTGTTTTACGTAAACGGTATAAACGGCTTCGTTAATTACGTTGGCTGAGATCCGATCTCCGATAACGCTTAAAGGGCAATCGCACACCGTAGCAACGAAGTCCCGACTCCACTAAACCTGAACAGTTGAACTATTAGCTTTATTTTATTATCGTATCTCATAATGTACCATTTTTAACATTCAACTGAAATAAGTCGACAACAATTGTATTCCTTGTTGGATATTGAAAATTAAATTATAGAAAATCTTCTAATATATACAATTTTCGTGTCACAGTGTTTGTAACAAAACTCCTCCGAAATAGCTTGACCGATCCTTATGAAATTTCGTGTATATATTCAGTAAGTCTGAGAATAAGGTGTAAACTATTTTTAATACCCTTAAGTGATAAGGGTTGCCCACCCCAAAAATTTATTTTTTATTTTTTGGACAAAATTTTTTATTTTAATTTTTTTATGATTCGGCATTAAAATACATATAACCCAAAATTTTCACCCCTCTACCACCAACCCCTATTTTTTAATAGCGATATTAGTACTTTCATAATTTTCCACTCTCAGCGGTCCGTAACAAAGATATTTAAAAAAATTAAAATGCTGCCCAAAGTCATTATTCCACGCGTACGAAGTCGCGGGTATAGCTAGTACTATATATAAACTTCGTTCAATGCTTTACTTTAATCGGTCTCTTGTTCTACTGGTAAGAGAATCTAACTGCTAGATCGAAGGTAGTGGGTACGAATCCCATTCACGACACACCTTTGTGTTATGAAGGCATTTGTGTTATTATCCATACTTAGTATTATTAGAATTTGATGTAGTTGAGGTGGAGTCGGGTGGATGCTGTGTGTGAGGAGCTTTATTGTACCGACGATATCCGGGATTGGTTCGAATGTGACCTGCGGGTCAAGTTGACGGATAAAGTTAACACTTAAAAGCTCAGATTAATTCAAAAGAGGTACTGTTGCCCTTGAAGGACTGTTTTAGTTTAATTTAAAATGTAAGCAGTCTTGAGGTAACATAAAGTTCACGTATCTGTAATGTTTATAGTACAACACCCTGTTCTCTGAATATTACACATGTCAGATGAAATATTTAGTGATGCTAAATTTATTGAATGTCCTGTATAACAGCATATAATATCATAGATCATGATAAAAATAAATTTTATTTGTAAAAGCTGATAAAGTATTTTGCGACGGTAAAAAAGCGTCCTTACCATTTAAAAAAATATTGAGCTATTTTATTCAAAAATAACATAACAGGTAGGTTTTATTCAAAAATAACATACCTATTGTTAATACCCTGACCAATAATAAATCTACTTGTACCTCTTAGTGTGAGCTATCAATATGGTCACATATTGATTTAGAATCAAATCCACCGCTGCTGATCTTTCATATTTAGCTACATTCAATTGTTTTAAATATACCCATTTGCCCGTCGTTGGATCAATATATTAATATTTATATTTTGTTACTTCATTGTAAGGAATTCAGCGAATTCGATCATGTTTAAAGATACGTAAATATTTCCTTAGTATTTTTGGTATTCAAATTGTGACTATGAATATTCATTGCACGTCTGTACTCTCGTTGAACGGTATGGACGGTAAAAATTATGATTGTCTTTTACGGAAATGTAAAGGACAAATACATGTGTGTGCTCTCTTTAAGAATTTTTCCGGAACCTTTCGTTTCCCATCGAAACAGGACGGTTATGCATGTTCTGTAGATGCGAAGGAAATAGGTCAGTAGTAAAGCACTCCAAGAGAATAGCAATATCTTTACAAGTATGGGTGAGAAGCGTGATCCGGCACAATGTTCAAACGGCACATGTTTCACAAGTACGTAAGAGAAAATCTCTATATATTGTTAAAAGGTTAGCTGACAGTTTTTATTGATGCAGGAAATATACATAATATTCTATTGTGGTATAAAACAGTCCAGCTCGTCGGCATGGATACTAGAGACGATCAAAAACAAATGTTTTTGCTTTGTATTTTCCACTTCTTTTTGTGTTATTGTGTTTTACACAGTGAAATAGGCTTCATTTAACTTAAATAATAATAATATAGACTTAAATCCAGCCATTCAATAATAATAATATAGACTTAAATCCAGCTACGTCGGCTCACCTGGGCGAGGCTGTGACACTATATCTTTAACTTACAGCGCTAATGAACCATTACAAGTTAGGCTGAAATACATGGTCTCAAAAATATATTATACTTACTTATTCATGATAAAAAAAGGTTAATTGGAAAAGTTTCCATTTAAAGTACGTCAATAAGTAATCTACGAAATAAATGTGAGAGTAAGTTCGTTCGATTCTAGCTCAGTCTAATATAAAAAGTTCAGTCGTGTCGGATGTCACAGTCGTTAGTGTTTGATGTCTGTAAACGATCGTAATTGCGTAAACAACATCCTGTTTTTCGAGTAATTACCGATGATAGTGACTCCCTTGGAAAAAGTTCTGTCTTTCAAATACAAATGGCATAGTAGCCGTAGTCGACATAAAGTTGATGTTTTTAAACGGTCACCAAGACAATACATACTATAGACATTTGTCTATGAATTGAATACGATGCTTTTTCCTACTTATCATAGATCTTATCGTACCTATCCTAAAATGTACTTACTATCTTAGACTTACAATCTGTAATACTGAACCTATCATCGAAAATAGGAAATCGTAACATCGCAAATAGTACTGATCCTACTTGGGGTCAATCTACCACCTATTATGGACTACGTTGTGATACCTATACTCTTGTGCTGTATGAACACGCGTATCTTTCAAACCGATATATAGCAATGCGAATCATCGGCTTTTAGGAAGAAATAAGTCCACTAGTTACGCTTTTACATTGAAGCTTATGGCAATGAGTTCTAGAATAAATATCATCATCCTCTTTTTTTTCAGGTAAGCATTTTCTATTGGCTGATATGTTAGAGAAATCTTGGTAAGAATTTAATAAATCATTAGCGATCAAAATAAAAGTGTTGCACACTATATTAGAGTTGCTAAAAATTAAACAAGAAAGGACGAAATTGGTACACAATAGACTATCGATTAAAGATTTTATTCAAAACAATTAATTGAACCATCTTGAACTAAACTGCAAGAGGCTGAAGTCAACGGGCGCTAGTTCATTATTGGCCGCGACACTTCGCTCAGAACTACTTGAAACTGGTTGAAGGAGGCCGGGATGCTGGCAATAGGATTACAAAAAGGGTAAATAACTCGAGAGAAAACCTTTGTACACAGAAAATAATGATATTAATTAGGTAAAAAATAAAAAAATATTTACATCACGTTCTTTAATTAGAAGAAAACAAGCTGAACCATCGACATAATTACGCTTTTCTTAAAAAAGCGAGTAATTAATTATTGATAACTATTTATGAATAATTACTTTATGACTGTTATTTTTTTGTGTCGTTGAGTTTGATTTTCAAAGTTCGTTAACCTATTTAACCTCGTTAACCTATATTTGCAGTAAGTAATCGAGGTAATGGAGACGCAGTGATAGCCTATGGTTTGAATTCAGCCTCCCACTCCGGGGGGTCTGGGTTCGATCCTGGCACGCACCTCTGATTTATTACGTGCGTTT
>DWDX01002816.1:0-14335 GCA_018245675.1 Agara michaeli
GGATGTGTGCCCGGTGTATGGCAATAGGCTCACCGCCTATTCCATTGTGGGACTTAAACGTAACTGGGGAATTGTGGGGGTGTACTACACTCCTCGGCCTACCACGTAGGGGATTACAGGCGTGACGTTACGTTTATAGTAGAAGAAGTTTAAGGGTGCTATGGATCAAACAGGATAGCGGTAAATAGGTACCTACCTACGTAAATGAAACATTTGAACGCTGGAATATAATGAAGTTTCCGTACGCAGAATAGCGGTTTGTTCCGATTTAGAATGTAATCGGAAACTTCCAACATGCAATTCGGCCACAAACTTTGGCAATTCGACGTCGAAAATGGAAATAGGGGAAATTGATTTTTAGATTTAATGGATTTAATCCATGTATGGAATAAAATGTTGGCGCGATTTAAGTAATAACGAATACTGGCGAATTTAAATGAAATACCAATATCAATATTACATATTTGTGAAGAATCCTACGCAAGGCGATTGTTGCAAGGTTTTTTGTTGCGTAAAGTATAGGTAATTATGAAATTGTCCGATCCATTTTATTGACGTAAAATTCCATTGGCTAAAAAAAAGCCGCGCTCTACGCGCGTTAGGTTCAATGGTTTTTATCCACAATAGAACTAATCCTGATCTAATAGACTCGTCGAATTACCTGTCACGGGACCCCTCGAAATACGATATTTTTGTACCCTATTATTGTTGTATAGTGGCGCATTTTTTTGGATTCTGTTTGTAATTATTATTACAATTTTAACACTATTTTTGTTTACATACTAACTGTTAGCCGCAACTTCGCGCGCGTGGGCAAAATAATTTATTTTGTTCACACGTCCAACCCTCGTTACCCGCGTAGCGCCATCAATACCTAACGCATGTTTGATTAAAACGTGTTATCCCGTGGAAATGAGATATTTTTCGCGAAATAAGTTAGTATCCAGCTCTCAACTATTTCCATACCAAAAATCACATCGATCCCTTGCTCTATTTTGACATGTAAGAAGGGCAAACAAACACAATTTCGCATTTATAATATTAGTATGGATTATTGTTTTTGCTGTCGTCATTAAATTTTAAAATAAATACATGACAATTTTATTATCTATTTATTTACCCTATATTGCTTTTTTACAAAAGGCGGACTTAATGCCTAGTGGCGTTCTCTACCAGTCAACCCTTGGCGTGGCAGAAAAATTGTATTATCGCAGTGTTTAAAAAATTCCACCTTTTATACATGAGACATGGTAGATAATTGGATAAAATTATTAGTGCAAGCGAACTTTTTAAATAGTGCTCTAAGCCTAGCGTGTTGAAATTGCTTAAAACAATAGATACAATTACATTCACACGTAATTATCTTTAAAAAGTTCTATTCGCACGTCAGTTGCAAAAGTAACTATAGTATCATTGATTGCAAATAGATTATTGTACAAAAATGGAAAACAAAAAAGATTCGGAATATTTGTAACTGAGTAACGATATTAACTTTGTACACAAAAATCGCAATAGAATAATTTTGACTACTTAATACACGTGCACATTAAACACAGAGATTGATATTAAGTTCAATAAATAAAAAAATAATATTAGCAAATCCCGCTCGCTCAACGATGTCAACTTAGGCATCGTAAATAATTAATTTCAATTCAAGAGATATGCGGTGATAGCGTAATTTCAGAATTTCAGAGATGTCTCTTAGTATAATTCATAAAATATGTTAATTGAATTAGGTTTTCGCGATGCTAGCGGTGTACAAATTAGGCTGTAGGCAATCGCTATGTAAAATAATGGTTGTAACACTGTTTGCAGCTGGTGTATATCGTTTTCTCTCATCTAAATCATAAGAAACTCACAAGTATGGGAATTGTTTCCTTGTTGCTGATTAAATAATATTAATAATTGCTTGAGACACTCTCACACACCCTATCTGAGGGTGTCTCAATCTCATATTACACATAACATAGGTATACAAGTTAACCGGAAAAACATATCAATATTTTCCGAGAATAAATTCGTTACGTGTAAGTAAAATTTTTTCTGAAAAAATTTCGCCAGACATAATTTAAAAAATCATAACTGGATCATGTTCGATGCTCTACACTTAAAAAGAGTTCACAAAATATTTTATTAATTGCCTTCATGCTCGTTAAAACCAAATTTATGATCTTTTGAAGGGTCCAATTAAATTCTGCACGGCTTATTAGGGTTATGAGGGAACCCTGGTTCTCTATCTAAAGCAACGAATACGTCGAGAGGAAGCGGAAGCGAGTGCACGTGATGTCATAAATCATTTTTATAATATGTTTGTTTATTTATACGTCACATTCAATGATTATATTAAATATAAATATGATATTAAAATTATTTGCAATTCTTCAATTGAATCCAGTAATTGCATTACGTTATTTATTAAATGTAACTAAACAAATGTTTTACATAGTTTGCATTGAAGTAGCATGCTGAAGTACACCTGCCGCTCTTGCGGGAGGACATGAAAAGGATTGCAATCATAACATTTTGGAAAGGTTGGCATGCAAAATTAGATACAAAAATACTATGCATATTTTATTAGTCAATTGTTCTCCGTTACAAAAACAGTCACAATAATGGAGATGATGAATTTTCCGTATTACCTTTGAAGTTCTTCATTTGCAAGTAAAGTTCACCACCATGTGTTAATATGATCCTACTTATTGTTATCACTTCCCTAAAATGTCACTCGCTGCGCTCCGTCTTTTTATTGGGCATAGAATTATTACTGCCATTTTTATTATGCTAACGGACGTATTATGTTTGTTTTGAATCGTTCATGTGTGTCAACTTACAACAACTTACAACTTACAACATACAAAGCCAGCACACACATGCAAACACACGCATGCACGCGCCCACTTTCACACACACTTACGCACATACACATCGGACATAATTGTACTTGTTTTAGCTTTTAAGTTTCTCATTTTAAGTGACCAATGTATGTCTTATGAGAAATAAAGAAACTTTAAACCGAAGCCGCGGGCAAAAGCTCATTAGTCATAAATATAAATAAAATCGGACTGTGTCTCTATGTATTCGAAATAATTGTGTCTTTTTAAGTGCTTATATTTATTACCACCATACTAGAACACAAATGAATTTTTCTTTTTACTATTTGTCTGTCTGTCGTTATGTCTTTCTATTTGTCCGGGATAATGTCGGCAAAGGCTAAACCGATTTTAATGGGGTTTTTCCTGCAAATTCACGAAGTTTGCCATTCAAAGTCTATTTTTAATATTTTCGTTTGATTGTAATGTTTGAGTCAGTTATGACTACGGGATGGATTGAAACTTTCTGTCGTTCATACTGATGCATAATCGATTGGAAAAGAATCTTTTTAATGGATTACAGTAACAGTATCATGGACCCATGATGGACTGATCTCTGCCCAGTAGTGGAAGATAAAGGTGTTTTGACTATGTAAGTTTCAAATTAAAATAGTTATTTATTTCAAGGTGTACCCTATACTCTTACAAGCACTTAAACAACAACAAATAATTTTGGGTACTATTACTTATCAGCTTTATACGCCAGTGAAGCTATGGCAGGCCGGAAAACAAAACTGGCGAAATAAGCTCTTAAAGCTCTCTTAAACTGACGTAACGTAACGTAACGTAATATCACGCCTGTAATCCCCTAAGGGGTAGGCAGAGGAGTGTAGTACACCCCATGTTTAATTAAAGCTATGAATTTCATCTAATTATCAAATTCTCAAACGCAAGCCTATAACGCAATAAAAAAAGCATTAGACTATATAGTTTGAATTCAATAACAAACAGTAATTAAGGACATCATATCAGTATTCGTAAGTAGAGTAATCAGAGCTTTATGAAATACAAGTATTTGCCCGCGACTTCGTCCCGCCCCCGCCGCAAAAAATATAATTATTTACGACATCACATTAGAAACCTCAAAGATAACAGTATTCCTCTACTATATAATGGATATTATTATACATATAAACCTTCCTCTTGAATCACTCTATCCGTTAAAAGAAACCGCATCGAAATCCGTTGCGTAGTTTTAAAGATCTAAGCATACATAGGGACAGATAGCGGAAAGCGACTTTGTTTTATACTATGTAGTGATTCATGAATATACCTATTTAAGTATTTATTTACTGGTCTAAAGATATTCATAGGATGTATAAGTGTCTAGAATTAAAGTAAGACAGTAACGGTGTTCTGTTTATGCCACTACATCTGATTTGATGTGTACAGAATACGAACTAAGTCACGAGACTTAAAGTCATTTTTAATAGGAGTATATGTACATTCGTCTCTACTTTTTTGATTGGTTACATATTGTGTAAGAATCTATTACAAAGAGAGCCGCTGTTTTGACACGAAATAAAGTCGTGTCAGAAGAACTGATTCAGTATACAGACAATGTATAGAATAAAATAATTGGAATGTTTGGTAACGGTGCCAAAGGAGCACTTTAATGTTTATTCTAATTATAAATCATAGTTATTATACACGTGCTTTAATTATCTACTATTTTGATAATTTAATAATTATAATTTAATATTAATTTTTGGCGCGACGGTATTTATTTCTTTATTTTATTTATAATTTAAAACACTTCTAAGGGATTTCATGTCCATAATAATATGCATACCCACATGGTACAGTCAGCAAAAACATTGTTTTCCGTATAGAATGTAATAACTTTTTCAAAATTGATACGACAATTTTGGCAACACGAACATTTTAAAGTGGTAAATTTGAAAATACATAGCGACTAATTGTAATGTAAAATTTCTGATGCGTTGTTTCAATCAATTTAATATGCAACTTTTTATGAACCGCAAAAGTAGAATCATATAATCAAAATATAACAACACTTTATTTTTGGTGTGGTTGTAGGTACCTATTATTTGAAAAAAAGAACATTTTAAAAGATCGCCTGTTTTATTGGCATAGATGCAGACGCATTATCTTGTCTGGCAAACACGCATACACGCAATACTAAAACGTGCTAGAATGCACGTAGCCAGCTCAGTAGGGGTAAGAACGTAATCTTATTTAGGGAAGTGTTGTATTTAATAACATGACCCTTACCCTCGAGCGCCGCTGCAGCTGGTCGTCGCCAGGAATCGTCAGGAAATTCCCGCTCATTTTCCAAATCACTCACAACGTGTAATAATAACTTAACAGAAATAGCCGCCGACC
This sequence comes from Agara michaeli, assembly GCA_018245675.1. Taxonomy (NCBI): domain Eukaryota; kingdom Metazoa; phylum Arthropoda; class Insecta; order Lepidoptera; family Hesperiidae; genus Agara; species Agara michaeli. The sequence continues at coordinate 5,217 of DWDX01002816.1, forward strand.
AATTTGCGTGCGTACACTACGGTGGTCAATCTTCGAATGCTGTAGCCTGCTTATGAATGGATGACGTTTTTAAATAAACCGCTCCCCCCCGCCCCCCCGCGCTACGTCACGCGACGTAGCCGCAAGCGTCTACGTTCCAAAGCTTTTGTTACTCAAATAGACCGTATAATCAGCTGGGAATTTTGAAGAAAAACGTCGGGTGAATCAGTTGTTACGCTGATCGCATTTTTGCGAGGCACGCCAACACTGGCCCGGTTGGATTCTGTAAACTTCTGTAAGCAGCTGCCGCGAATTACATTCATATTATGGATTCGAGCGGTTCAAACGAAACTATTTAAGTTTTATAGCAACAGTTACTCACTATTTTTGAAGCGTTGGTCTGTTCTGTAAGCGAAATATGTTGTAACATTCTTGTATCATTCCATAAACAATTTGAAATTGGAATGTTTGTGACTTCGTACAAATCAGCTCTTAACGAATAGGTATATTTTTTACGTATGTTATTATTTTTATAATAACTATAGTGCAATTATGATAATGTAACTATCCTATAATTCAATAATTTTATAAACCTTTTATTTCTGGTTATAATTTTATCCGTTAACAATTTTATGTCACTTTTTATACAAACTTCGAAATATGAGAAAAAATTGACGTCGTCGGGGCAAAATATGGAGTGTTGTCGTTCGAAATAAAAATACAATAAAACGAAACAAGATATATTTGAAATACGGATATTTATTTATTTTTTTTCATAAAAATTCTAAATTCAATAATGTGTTTAAACATGTAACATTTACATATATGCATTTATACAAAGATACATGCAATGTTTTAGTGATATTAATACTAGAATTGGAGCGTAACAGACTTACAATGATGCTGATGTTATGATCACATTTTACACTTAAAAATAATATTTACCAAGTATTGTCAAATGGTAAGGGGACTATTATATTGTGTAGATGCTATTCTATGTAATAATGATTAATTATGATAATAATGAACACTGTGCGTTTTCCTTTAAACTAGTTCCGAATCGCAGTACTCCGTGTGTTTCATAGAATCGTTTTAAAATGAACGCGACGCGTTTCCGAATTTGCCGCCACACAAATTAATACTGACATTGGCTTGCGTAGATAACGCACGATCCCTCTTTGCCAACGATTGTCGATGAGATGGACGTGTCTACATACATTGAAAAATATATACGCACGGATCACCCATAGCGGTTATTCATTGTGGGCAATGGAACGCGAATTTTATATTAACTCAACGCCTGCACGCGCTTTGGAAATACACGTCGTCAGTCAAAGCGACAAACGGATGCTATTGCTTTAAATGCACTATTGTTACGTCTCATTGGGTTTTTTTTTTGTTAATGTATCTTACGGAATGTTTCAAAACGGATTACCAAATTTATCGCTAAGACTAAAGACTATAATAGAATCCTTGAAGGACAATCAAAAAGGCTGGATATACAATCTAAGGCCAAGTTGCCGCCATGCCACATCCGATGCACATCGTTAGTGAATATATTCATGTACCGATCAACTTGAATCGGTTGTTACAGCTGTTCAATGATATACTCGTATATATATTCAATGAAATGCAACCTATTCATAACTGTATCATTACGAATTAATATTCATGGATATGCATCGAAAGTAGCATACGCAAACAAGCCGCAACTGACAGCAGCTAGTCACTCATTTAGGTAGGTATCGTAGGTTCACTAAAAAGAATATTATTCACTAAATAACACTATTCAATATAATAACGCACACGGGAAACATGCGATCCATTAAATGTATATCGGATGGACGCGACGAAAAGGGGGCGGGGTCAAGCTAAATCTTTGATCGATGTGACGTAAGTGAAAATGAACACGTCGTCTCCGAGCGAAGCGTGTTCCGTTCCGTTTCGTGTTCAATTACGTTCCGTTCCGTTTTCTCTTTTGAGATTCCGTTCAATTACGTTCCGTTCCGTTTTCTCTTTAAGAATTTAAAATGCATAAAGTCGGAAATGTGTTTCGCCGTTTCAGTAGTTACACTCCTTTGCCTTAGAGGTTTTTATTTCAGTAATGGGTCGCGTGGAAAGCGGAAATTGTAAGAAAGAGATATAATAGCCGTTAAATCTAGCTTAGACATAGATGTAGCAAGAAGTGTAACTTCTAAACGTACAGGATGGAGTTGTATAGAAGGAATTTTGAATTTCTATTGAAATATTAAAAAGTTACTACTAGATTATGTTAGAGTGAAGACTTTGGGGATTTTGGGCGTGATTCTAATGGACTACTTGGTTCTTTGTTGTCACAAGGAGATGAAGTATATACAACACCTGTTACATTTTTGGTAGTGTTATTGTGCATTAATATATTGAAGGGATATTTAGAAAACAATGACACAAAATCAAAGGTTTCTCTAACGATAAATATCTATAGATACACAGTTTCAGTCGACGCAGAAATACAAAAAATACGAATAAAAAAATGTTTTTTTTTCCATTAGTTAATAAGACGAGTAAATATTTTTAATATATTACCGAGATTTGGACTAGACAAACCACATTCTCTATCTACAGATATGTAATCAATGATAAACGCTAATATACAGAAAATTTAGTATCTCATGTCTTATGTAAGTGATGTGAGCCAGTCACATATATATTTTCAACGTCACGCAGACTCCGTATCTTTTGTTTTATAAATCAATAAGGTCCTCTATTTCAATTCCATTTTTAACTAGCGTTGAAATTAAATTAAAAAAAAAAACAAACTAGTCACGATAAATTGAAATTTTCTTTTACTAAAAACATATTATCAATCAACAATTTCCAATAGATATCATAGCGTTCGAGGAATCGCCAATGCCTTGCCGGTTTCCGACGAGACAAAGCTTCGAGAATACCTCAAAAGGCACATGCACATGCAATTTTAATGTTAATCGAATTTCAAATACTTTTCATACAGGTATGTACATCTATATCATGAACTACGTAGAATAAATAGCCTTTGATTTGATGTTTTCAAGCGTATTTATGCGAATTTGAAATGTCACTGTAAGTAAATATTAATCGTATACATTACGAGGTATTTATTTTTCTGATTAATTTACGAAAACAGGGCAAGGGTATCTAGGGGGAGTTTGTGGGACAGTTGTCGACATCACCATATTATGTAATAAACGAATCTTTCATTAACGGAATCACTGAATGATACTGAAAATATATACATGTTAAATTGGTAATACCGCACAGTGTGATTGCACAGAGTTCATAGATGGACTGCAATTTCATCTATCATTGGTATTTTCCACAAAATACCATCGCTCGAGCCCTCATTCCGTATAATTCCAAATAAACTTTGAGCACTGAACTTTAGAACTACGACAAATCAATTATATAGAATACATTTAACAGGTTATAGAGATTAGTGTGTATTTAACGAGTATACATCGAAGTGTCAGCGCCAATGGACTAATCGAAGCCGGATAACAGTTAACATCGACGATATCTCAATAGTCAAGACAATTACACGTAAATATTCACGACAGTTATGATTTATCAATTTATAACAATATCACAATTTTCAATAATATACAAAAAAAAAAACGATATATAGGAGATATTAAGACAACACGCTTAAACAGGGTCAAGCGTAATAGGTAAATAAATAGATGTGAAACATCAAAATCGATGGCTGTTAGGGTCGAGTGCAGAGCGGGAGCGCGACGGCGTAGACAGCGTCATGCCGTTTGCCGTCACGGCGCACTAGCCGATCGTACCACCGAGGCGTGTAACTAGACGTTTCACATCAAACGTAACAATAGAGTGATATAATATTTGATAATGCAGCTTAATAAACGTCCTCGTTATGATTATTTACACGTTATTTGAATAACGAATTGAATTTTAAAAAAAGAGCATAAGGTAATACACGATCACTCGTAACGGTTCAAAGGTGATTTACAAATACACTTTCGAGAACAAATCATACTACCTAATATACTCGTAACTCTCGTATTAGAACACACATCGTTTCAAAACCATCACGCCTCGCACACTTCGAGCAAAGCTCTATACATCACTCGTAAGGAAACGATAGGTACAATTTCGAATCAAACATCGACCCACCCATTAGGTACATCAATAGACAAAACGTATCCGGAAGCGTCACACGAATACGAACAAACAAGTGAAATAATTTACATAAGGCCATTTATTCACTGTACACATATAACGAGTAAATGATTGATTAGATAAATAATGTTCGATTTTATATTAACGGTATAAGGATTAGGGTAATGTATCCGTATTTACGACAGTTTTGGTCCATATAAATATTAATACATTGATCGCGTGATCTCGATGGGTCCCCCGGATGTAGGTATCCAGCAAATCGCGCCCCTCTATCGTAGCGGCGTTTTTGAACTTTTCATTTGTAATTTTCAAAAGAGACGCACAACGACGCGAGCGGTACGCGTCGACAGTTCAAAACGTCACCGATTCAGTGTATGTTCAGCGAAGCGTTGTTGTTAATGGAATGGATATTAAAAATTTGCTGAATGCCTAAATGACGGCGGACTGCAGCGCCCGCGGCCGCCTACGGTCAGTCTTTTTTGCTAAAGTTTACGAATTTGTGCAAAATATCCTCTACGAGTCGCGTAAATTAACATCGTAATCAATAAGTTTATATACAGAAAACCGCGCCTCGCCGCCGCGCGGACACGAACAACGGAACGAACGAGCACTGACCGGTAACCGCCGGAGCGCCGAGCGTCATCGTGTCGTCCTCAACAATAGCATCTCCATCTTCATCTCTCTCTCATCTTCATCTCCATCTCTCTCATTCCTTTCGTACGACCCGCCCGGACGTCACTTGTCCAACAACGTATTGTTCATTTAGCGTACTAAGATTTACGTTATCACAACCGGTACCTATCCAGTCGTGGTCCTTGGAGGATCGGACCCGTGTGGATTGGCTGTGCATTGAGGGTGGTCGTCGCTCGCCCGGCGCGCGGTTCACGCGGGCGCCTGGCTGACGGGCGGCGCGCCCGCGGGCGCCTCCGATCGCATCTCCGACTTGAGCTTCACGAACTCGCGCGCCACCTCGTCGCTGTGCCTCTGAGACAGAATCCTCAGTATGGTCCACCCGGTCTCGTCCATCTTGACCCGCGTCCCCAGCGGCAGCCAGCACGCGCACGAGCCCTGTAAGAGAATTAACATTATAAATTCCATACGAATGTCAGTTGCGCTTAAATAATTTTACTGGACAAGTATATGCTATATATATAACTTCGAATCTACGTATAGTGAAGTCAATTATGATGATTTTGTAATATGACGATTTGGAAAATAAAGACATTTGGTAACCGCGTTGCCGAAAGGAATGTAAAATTTCCATTTAATCTATGTATCTAAGTTTCATTTATATACATATACACGTAATGTATTAATACAATAAAAACGCGTGTTAATATCTTCGTATTAGCAGTTCGTAATTTGAAATCCAATGTGGTGGCGGCTCGCTAGTATACAATATACCTGGACCTGTTCAGCGATGTCGCAGAGGCGCATCACGGCCACGCCCACCAGCCGGTCTTCGCGGGCGAAGCAGTAGTCGCGCACGCACACGTGCAGCTCGAACAACTCCAGCTGCTCCGTCGCGCTCACCATGCTGTGAAAACCAGAACCATGAAGTTATTAGATACTTTTATAGAGTCTTTTCTTACCCTTTTTATTGGTCTACTGCTGGACCGGGTCTCGTCGCATAGTGAGAGGAACTTGAACCACAGCCTACCACGCTGGCCACGTGCGGATTGGTAGACTGCACAAACCTCAGAAAAATATTACACACCTTAATTGCAAGTGATGTTTAAATGTTTAGTTGTACAACGCACGTAACAAATCAAAGACGACAGGTTCGAACCCAGACTCCCCGGAGTGAAAGGCTGAAATTCAAACCACTAGGATATCACAGATTTAATGTAACTATTTGTTACAGACAAGACAAGGACAAAGACGTTTATTTGCACAAATATGGGTAGGTACATAATAAAGATGTTACAAGTTTATTAGTTCCAGCCATATTTTGCCTTTTACAGCGTACAAATAGAAGTAAAGGTACAATATAAAGAAATAGAAGTAAACAAAATAATTATTATACGACAATTTACACACACATGGAAGTATTTTAAAATAAATACAAAACCGTGACTCTGGTACCCAGCATTGCACATATATCAAGCCGCGGGGTTTATATAAAACCGGTCCATGTGTCCTAAAGACGTATAACCCTCCGACGCTTCCCAGTTCGCTATGACAACGGGTTCTTCAAAACAAATGTTGTGAACGTCCATGCATACGATGACCACTTATTGTAGGTAATCCGTTTGAATGCTTTCAGAATATGGAGTAAAAAATAATTTAAACGACTCACAAATGGAAAGTCTCATTGAACTTGGGGCTCCAGTTGTTGCTCTTGGACTTGGTCGCGTACTTGCGCTTCTTGTCGGCGAGATGCGGCCCGATGAGGTTCACCTCGATGAACGGACGAAACATCCCGCTCGCGATCACCCACTTGAGGTCATTGGCCGCAACCACTGCAATTAAATCCATCGTTAGTATTCAACGAGCATTTTCATGGTAAAATTAAATTAAGCCTCTCGAATGGTTAGCACCTGTTTGGATTCAAATCTGAGTATGGTTTGACACACCTAAATAATATTGAATTGGTGTTAGAAAAATTATTGAAATATAGTTAGACTTTCATAATTTCGTGGGCGTTGAAATTAGCTAGCATCATATTACAAATATCATCTTTGTAACATGTTAATTTAAAATAAGTGTTACCTTTGTTAGATACAAAAGTAAGTGTACTTTTTTTTTGTATATGTAAAGATGATAAACATGTCGTTACCTGTTACAAATAATGTTACCTTTAACAGTGATCTTGTGTTCACCGGTGCCCGGGTGGGTGAACAGGTCCACTTGCAACGACACCTCGCCCACGGTACCCTCTTCAGCGACTGCTGCGTCTGCGAAATGATTTTGACTGAACCTTATTTGGTAAACAAACATGAGCATGCCGTATGCTTCGTGAACATATTTTTAATGGAAACTATAAACTAGATTAGTTATCAGTTTCTATTAATATCTCCTAGGACTTTTGCTTCACTTTTGCCCCTGCAATGGCTATTTTTTATTTTTTTCGACTTTTGTTTTGGTCCCTCGCTGGACCGGGTCTCCTCTCATATTGAGATGGTTTTAGGTCACCGTCTACCACGCTGGCCGAGCACGGATCGGCAGACTTCACGAACCTCAGAAACATTTTAAGTTTTCATAACGTCTGTAACGTGTGCAGGTTTCACGCAGACGTCAGGCAGACGCACGCATCATCTGAACTTCAAACGGGGGCTGAATTTCAAAGCGATTGGCTATCACCGCTCTGCACTGCCTGCAACGGCCGTAGTGCGATTTAAAGACAAAAACATTACCCTGATTTTGCTGACTGGTAACGAAAGTTCGTATCAGCGTGTCCGTTGTCTGCGTGTACAAGCTCAGTGCGTATCTCAGCGACTGCAGTTCGGGACTCTTCTCTATGTAGGTCTTCTTGAGGCCGCTGCCGCCCGCGTGGAAGTACAACTTGATGGTATCAAGCGACGCGTCCAGAACGGCGCACTGTTTCGGTGTTAAGCTTTTCTCCGCCGACAAATGCTGTGCAGACGTTGTCAATATTATTATATTATCGATGTATAGTTACTGAATTTTCCCTATTTCGTGTGAAAATATATGTCTAATTGAAATTGAACATAACTTCCTTCCTTACTTAGCCTTTAGATTGTGTATTAGAAACACGATATTTTTTGATCTTAATTTTCATGACATAAGAATGCATATCAAATAAATTTTACAGAATTTTTTACCTCTCTTAATCTGTGAGAATTTACTTCTATAGGTACATAATGTAACATATAATTTATTTAAACTTTATTTGAAACAATATGAGTGACAAGAAAAGGCGGACTCAATGCTAAAAGCATTCTATCCCAGTCAACCTTTTCGCAGTTTTGAGACTAATGATAATGTATGTCACACTGAAGCCGACGAACTCCCGAACATAGCACCATAGCACCGTCAGCGTCTAAATATAAACGTGTCCCGAGTCAGTCACCTCTTTCGATATGTCCATGACCCCGGAGAGCGCGTGTTTCACGTCCTGCTTCCCGACCGTGCTCTTGAACAGCTGCGTCATGTCCTCTATCTTCGCGTTCGCGGCTAAGTTCTTAGCGTTGTTCGTCAGATTCTTCAGCATCATCTGTAGTGTGAATATTGAGAGAATATGTAATAATAATAATAATAATAATATATGGGGACAATTCCACAAGCGGCTATCCGATTCCAAATTAGGCAATTGAATGCCTGTGTTATGATATCCGAACAGCTGATAAGCATACATAGGATATAATACTTATATAGATATTTTTATTACGACTAGACACAGAACAAACAAATGTGCTCATCACACAAATGTTTGTCCTGGGTGGAAATCGAACCCGCGACCTGCTAGAAATTCTAGATTAGAAAAATTCATCAGTACCCAACCCGGTATTTGAACCCAGGACCTCCCGATCGGCAGTCGCGCTACCAACCGCCCGACCAACGAGGCAGTCGAAAATATAAATGTATGCAGTATTTTGTACCGTCTTATCCGTCATTGGCGGGAGGACGACAGTTTTCTCGAGGATCTTCATGACGATCTTCCATAGCTCCTTCAGCAGCCGTTTCAGCACCGTCTTCTCGCACGTCTCCGCGTACATAGTCAACGATCCGTCCTGCGGAAATAATTATAATTAATATATATCATCAAGATCATTTATGTGTCAGATGCGATGCTAATGGTATTTCGGGTTTCCGATTTAAGTTTTGACCTATCTGTTTCCACACCTGCTTTATTTTGCTGAAGTACCTAAATATACGAAGAGACATGATATCGCTCATTTGGAACGACAGTGACACAAGTGCAAATATGTTATTTTACAGTACGCCATATTTAAGATTACTTAGGAACACCAATGAAGATTCTTAACTATTCTTACAGCTAAGGAATGGCTCTCTAA
>DWDX01002817.1:0-14330 GCA_018245675.1 Agara michaeli
GTTATGTAGGGCACGGGAGGTTATTTCGTTTGGAATCCTCGGACTCAGTTAACAACGAGTTTAAAATACCACGCTCAAATACATCTACGGAACTATACTATTCGTGCAGGGTTGCCAATTGCCCATTTTAACTTTGCCAACATTGTTAAATAAATTACTAAACAATACCAATGTCACCTACAATTACGTGCTGTATGAAGAGGTGTTTCGAAGACATATCATTTGCATATTTAATGTAAATTAATTAGCGTTGCATAACAAAATAAAATAAACAATAATAAAGAAAAACAATTAAACATGGAAGTTGAAATGAATAATTTCGTTCGACATGACCGATGTTTTTCAAATAATAATGAAATTACAATTCAGAAATATAGCAATTATACTCATATTAACTCCAATGAATCTATGATGGAATGCTCTAGAACGCTAGTATCGTGGCTAGTAGGTTGGCTGCCCTAGTGCCGTCGGCCGGGCTAACTGGGTCAGAGCGAAGGGCACGATGCGCGCGCGGCGAGTGGGAGTCGCCATGTCCGGGAGTTGCAGTCGCTAGTGTGATTCGCACTTTACATTCGTATATCATTATATCTTAGTGAAGTGGTAACCTTAGAGTCATTGATAGAGATAGCTACGTTAAGTAAAGAGAGAACACGGTCTAATTTTCATATTCTGCTATCGATACTTTCTTAATTTTAAAAATGTACTTAATTTATCGAATTTTTAATCTCATATACAATATGGGTGTTCAGGATTGAAAAACGGTCGTTTGCAATAAAAGTGATATTAAACAATTGTCATTAAACATATTTTTTAAATTTCGAATGGTACTGTTAATAGGCCATAGATAGTGAGTTCTTCCGGCCTTTGTGCATTACACTTTCAAGTTTCTCGCGGCACTCTTGACACCACGCGGTACAATCGGTTCGTATCGCTTACAACACGCAGCCAGACTTCCAGAAGCGGTTTCGTAATCTATTGTCCATTAGTCATGTCCTAAAACCACAAGTATTTTTTCATGATCAATCGTACGTACTGGTTACTGAAGGCTCAGGAAGTGTTAATGCGCTAGTGGCTAAGTATTTTCGTACCTCACCGCCAGTAGTCTCATACTCGTATATGAAACAGGTTTTACTAGTATTTACTACACGCAGTTCTGTTTCCGGTGATATTAGTTTCAACGTATTTCAAATTTAGGACGAATTTCAAATATTTAACAGTTTCATTGAAATGTCTTTTATCCTTTCCTCCCACAATAACAAATGTATTAAGTTTCATTATAAGAATGAATATATTAAGTGTCAGGATTTTGAATAAAAGGTGTAACTTATATATACATTGTATATATTGGAAGAACGAAGTAAGAATAGTGTATTTTTATATTAAATAAATATCTAAGCTTCATGTATTATATTTCTCTGGAACCTGCGAACGGCTATGAGATTCTAACATATATTATGTTAGCACTGTAATGAATTTTCAGACTTGACCTATTTTCCGGGAGATATATGTATATGAATAAAAACGTGCTAATTTCCATCCAATATAATGTTGTCGGTATTCGAAAGGCGGTGTTTTGCAACTCATTATCATGTTCTAACCTGTGTAGGTACTTGCAATATTTCGTGGCGTTGTTTTTTCATTCACCTTGCGGGTGCGGGTCGGCAGCCTACGTGCAGCCTCGGCGGCCGCTAATGCCGCTCAGGGTCGGTGCTGGTAAACATGCCTTCGTTTTTTCGTCGCACCTTCATTCGAGGCATCGACCGTTCCGCTGCGACCGGGACGAGCCGACGTCGGACGTTTACCGGCGCTTCGCGGAGCAGCAAAGTTGAAGTTGACAATTATCCATAATCGATGAACGTTATTATGTTGAGATTTGAATATCGATGCGGATAGATATACTCTAAACACTCGACAGCATGCATCGTGAATTACCGCTATCGGAAATATCTTAATTACGTGTACACATATGATCAAATCAGTGTTGTTTGTCGCGTCCCGAGTATTGCATTACTAGCTGATAAGCTACTACGGTGGATAGATACGCTATCGCGATTACGCACGATACCCGGCGTAAACGAGAACCGGGACAAGGATATGAGCCTTAGATATGTTTCTTATTATTGTCCAATTCCGTACACGTGTAAATTGTTGCAACACACGCTTAAATTATTCTTATGTGGCCTGGTTAACGGAAAACAATTAACTTCGAGACGTTCGCGCCGCGCGCGTCACGAGCGTCGCTCGATGCTTGCACAGCTGCCGGCGTTGCTCTCGCGGCGAAGTAAATAATCGTTTTTATTATTAAGTAACATTTTTATATAAACAAACATACCTCATCGTAAATGTATTTAAAAAGAATTTATAAAAACACATTAAAAACTTAAGTTTTTAATTTCGTAACGTAACTAACACTTTCCCGTTTCAGGCGCAAAAACCGGAAAAATCGTATGAAACGTGTCAACGAGAACGAAGTTGCGCGTCACTATAGGTCGGCCATGTTTGGTGCAGCGCCAGCGCGCGAAAGTGAGATTTCACGCGAGCGGTGCATCGCGGCTCCCTTGACCCGGTTGTAGCCGCGGCCCCCGCGCCCCTCGCCCCGCGCCACCACCGTAAACAGATAGATGCTAGAGAACCAACAGACTAATAGCCACATTAGAACTTCGCAACTAACGCTCTCAAACTATATTATTAGGCCGAACGCCGTGCGCCGCACGTCGGAAACATTTCAGGAATAGATGTACCTGCGCGATACTATCTGTTTGGTGATTACAACAGAAAAAATTCACAGCTACAAGTGTCACTTATAAAACTTAGTATCATTACAATATCGGTGAGATAGATCTAAGTAGAAATCTGTAGAACAACGTGGTAAAATAAAATGTTTGTATATTTACGAGCATGTACAAAAATATATTTCATTCATATTTTACTAGGTCCTTTCGTGGAGATATTAAAATATAATTTTTAGACTTCTTAAATAATTAGCTATAGTTAAAATTCAGTTTCCGTTTTATTTCAAATAAGTTAACGATACTCAAGATGGCGACCACAAATGTCGCGTAAATGGTTGTCAAAAGCGAGCTGGCAAAGATTGTAAGCCGCCAATGTTGGCCAGCCTCTGGTGGGCGTTCAACTTGGTGGTGATATCTAGACGAACGTAACTAGGGCTTTTTTTCGACTTCTTTCTTTCGACCTAAATCATTTAAACATTTTACTAGTTAACACAAAGGAAACCAAAAATATTTTTGCTTCATTTTTCCGTTGACTTTGACCCTATTTGTTACTCAAAGACAAAAAAGGGAAATTGTATTACTAAATTTTGACATTGGCAATAAAGTGACTGTATTTTAAACTTATTTTCGATCTACTCTGAGACGCCGTTTTAATAACAATAACAAGGATAAAGATAGTCTATGGTTACACATAAGAGCATGAATGACGGTCTAGTCTTTATTTTGAGCCACACAGGAAACTGATAGTATCTTATATTTTCCTGTTTGTCCCTTGAGTATGAGTGAGTTGCGTAACTGAGTCAAGACAAAGTCTTTTAAACTCTTACGATATGTAAATAACCGGTCTTATTGGCCAATGCAGTCGAATTTGTGAAGAATTTATTATTCTACAGCTGTAATAGTTATGAATATTGTCTGTAATGTCATAATGTCATATTTATGTATAATATAATACATCATTTAGTTATACGTATATAATAAATTTTACCCGAAGAGAGTAGCAAACGAGCATAATTAATAAGGACAGTTAAGCAGATACTGTTGTCGTAATTACTATTCCTCGGACAAATGGTTTTATAAAACAAATATATTTGTAAAGAAAATCAAAAAATCACATATGGCATCTTCGGTCAGAGATCGGATAATTGATCACAGTGAAATGCGTATGTGAGACGAGGGAAACTTAATTTTGCGAAACAATAACATGTACACGAGATGTTTTGTTGAAACGGGCAGAGGAAGCCTCTCTCCGACAACAATACGCGTGTTTGTTTGTTTGCGAGCCGGCGCGTGCGCAACTCCGCGGAGGTATTTCGTAGTTTCCGGTAAATTTCAAAGGTTTAGTATACCCGCGTCATAAGCTTGTATACAATATGTGTCGAGTGGGTATTTGAATGTTTTATTTAAATATCTATGTTTTCTCTCTTTAACGAGCAAGGTCGCTAATAGAAAAAAGCGAACTACGTCCAGTTGATTTATTGTTAATTGCTGTGTTGTTTATTTATGCAAGCATGAGAAAGAGACTAATTACATAAATCGACGTGCTAAAATAATACCGTTTCATCGAGCGAGGCACTGCGAGTAAACTGTTATACATACATATATACGAGAAATAAGACGTTTATTCACTCGCGTGTCCTTCCAGGAACCGCTACAAAAGGGTTACGATACGCTGACGAATACTCGATTTGATTTCAAGTGGCGTCAGTATTTAGCACTCGGCGGCTAAGTTTAGCGGGGGCCTTACGCGTGTAGCTTTACGGGTCATTTTGCAGCGACACCTCGGCCGTTCGGCGACTGAATAATGCAGCCGCGCTGGACATTCGGAATCGAGTCGAGAACTTTGTTGACATTGACACGATTATTTCGTAACAGCTCTCGATGTTGGTACGCACGGCTTAGGACTCGTGCACACGGGGAACTTTTGCAATCGTACGAACGTAATGCGGCGCATTACTCGCGGCGCTCTTTCCTTATTGCCGAGCAGGAAGGAGCGATCGAATAAGATTTCTTTACCGTGTAATCGGTTATAGACTTTTATGTGTAACATATTACAAAGGAGTAGTGTTGCGCCCTTGTCTAAGTCGTAAGCGGCGATCTTAGCTTTCGACTGACGCACGAATTTTTTTGGTAAAATCTCGCCGCGTGTTCGCGTTGTTAATGAGTTATTGTGGGTTTCGCGCTCGGAATATAAAGTTATAAGTGAGACACGTAAAGTAAATTCGTAATGTTCCCGCGGCTTTCAGCGGCCTCCGATCCATGATTGTGCCTGACATAAAAATCAGGCTGTCAGGTTTTACGAGTGTTTATGTAGTCCGCGTGTCTACCGGTGCCGTGCGTGGCGGTGTTAACTGTTAGTGGCTCCGAGCATACTTCAGACGCGCTGTACCGTGTTCTATATTATAACATCACGGCAGATCTGCAACTGGGTAGACTGAGGGTACAGTGTTTCGAATGTCTCTATCAGCTCCTCGTTTGACCTGATCGGTCAAGATATTGTTTTTTATCCATGTTTTTTTCTATTGTCTATAGATGTCTACTAGCTGATCATAAGTTTACATCGTTACAGACGCAACTCATTGTTTTGAAGAGTCGTAGCAGGAAAGATGATAACACCTAATCTTTGGGATAATAGTATAGATATGACGAAACGTTAACGGCTTTTCATAAAGTCCACTTCTAGGTGGCCTCGTTTTAAAAGCTACCGACAGAGTGACGTATTACACAACGCGGACACGTATTTACTGTCAGACCGGTCCGTTATATTATTTACGAGACCGCCGGATATTGCTCCAACATCAATGATACTGACAGGAAATTGATCCCCCCCCACTTCAGCACGCGTTCCTTCGCTTGTTTCCAATTTCCAAGTTTTTCTCGCTCGTGGCGAGATACATGGCAGCAGACACATCGGGAGCTCTCGTCCGGTATGACGTCTGGCGGATGATACTGTCAACTGTATTCAGAGGATATATATGGGATGTATGTATATATAAAGCCGTCGAAAGCACTTTTGTATGGTAATTTGTGGAGTACCATATGGAATTTTCTAGTACATTGGATTGATGCGGGTTCAAAGTTCAGGTTTGGGCTATGTTGTAATATATTTAGTGGGTTTGAATGACAGTTTCAAGTACTGCGCGATCTATTTCCAACCTTGTCAATCGCACTGTATCTGATATATGAAGAGTATTGTAATATTTCTGGGAAGCATCAAATTCTCAGGTGAGCCAGTATTTCTATGTTTACCACACCGCTTGCCCAATATCCAGGTGACGCAATGCAGTACGCGTCCAGCACCTTATGCGTATGGCAATAAGGCCCATCGGTTGCAGCACGCCACCTTGAGCACGCCCACCGTGCGTTACAAAACGCCTTTCCAACTTTTGTTCCGCGGTTCCTCACTTGTGCAGTGGTACTCAAAGTGTTTCTGCCAATTATACGCATGTTTCATGTGAGGCTGTTGCATTTTTTAAAATTTTAAATTGTACAAGACAGACAACCTCTCGTTTAGCGAGCTGTAGTTGCTATCATTAGTATTTTGATGTAAAATAGTTACAGCAGCAGCAGCAGCATCCGTTATTCTTCGATGTATTGTTAATGGAAGTCGAACAGAGTTGAATTGATATCTATGACCCCAGTGAGAGTATTAAAGATAATAGCGTGAACTCTTTACAGTGTCAGAAAGCTTTTCCTTAATATATTTAGACTTGAATTAGCTATAAATTAATTTAATAGACCGCACGTTGAGCACCGGCGAGCCCACGCCCACACCGTCATTAAGCGTGACCTGCATTTTGCTCTAATGTTTTTGCGACCGACATGTAGAGGATTAGATGATTTCAATGAGTTTGATTTACACTTCGCTATTATTTGGTGTCCACGCAAGCAGTAGCCTACAAATATTTGCAATGTACACAATATGCTACTCGTACATACTATAAAATAAATAAATAAAATTCATTATCCGACCGTTTACAAGACAAATTTCTACTTCGTTCTGCTATTATAAATAAGTCTAACATTTGTATTCCGAAGCTTGTGGAAACTGCAAATCACGACAAGTAGGTAATATCTACAAAAAGCTCACACCTCCTACAAATAAACCTAAAAGCAAAAACGGCAGACATAATAGCGACGTTACATCATCTCAATCTCGAAACGCTTTCAGAGAATTCTGTTATTAATTATTGTGCGTAAATAAGGGGCAGAATCGCTTGAAATTCATAAAGGCACCGATTGTTATCTTTGAAACGTCTGGAAAGCGCCCTAGGTTCGACCTTTAGGCGGTTTGTGTAGAATAAGTAATAGGCTTCGAACGACGTTATACAAGAAACTTTCGTCACGTATAAAAAATAGGGTTTCTTAGTCCTCTCTTATACATTACACGAGCTAACTTAGTTTGGGCACAGAGAGAAGTGGGTCGGGCCAGCGTCTGGTTACTAATAGGGTTTGCTTCTTTGTCGGCTCGGGAATAGAAGCCGGGAATACTTTGTCAGCAGGACCACATGGACCAAAACACTGTAGGTATCTTGTAAAAAAAATTAAACCTGGTCAGAACGTTTTTGAGCCGTATAAAACTTTGCTAGTTATCTAAGAGCCAATTTGAACAGGGCCCGTCCGTGCCTCTGTCTAGTTTTGTTTAGTTTTGCGATTTCTTTGTTCAATGTTTATTGTGCAGTGTTTATTATTTCGCAAATAAAGCCCTGCCGGCCTAAGGCTCTGTAAACAAAGCCGAACAGAAGTCAGAAAGATGATTATTAATGTTCAATCTTTGTTATATCTCCGCAGTGTTAACGGTAATATTTATATTAAAAGAAAGTCAAATTATGATTTTCAGGAAGCTTTTTTAAGAGGAATTTCGATTAGGAACACTGTACTCTATAATATGACGAGAGGAAATATTTTTATATTCCGCGAGTTAGCCGCGGCGTGTTCCGCGCAGAAACCTGACAAATCGCAACGAACTCTTTCCTTATTGTACTTTTACAGGGATTCTTTGAAAAGTATTCTAAATGGGGCGCAACTTTTGCCATCGTTCGAGTTACTTCCAGTCACGATTTTAACGAAATCGCATCGGCAACGTGAAAACATAATGCATATGCAGAAAGCTAAAGTTATAGACATTGCACACTCACATACCAATATTCTTTATTGCATGAGAATGGCAATGTATTGTAATGTTAATAACTCGAAGAATCTTTTGATACAAACTGCTTAGCAACAAGGAATCCTTTGAGATTTTAGGTGTGGCTCAATAGTAATCTCCTTCTGTACGTTGTTGTAGGACTCATGGATATCCCAACCGCACCCGCGTCACCCTGTGCGCTCACAAAAGGAATGTTCGAGCTAGGAATCCTAGAGAGACCGCTAAACTCTCAAAGTACGATATAAGGCTCAACGTACACTGCTTTGAGGATCTGTGCTATATTAATGTGAACAGCAATATTTCCAGTAGCACGTTATTGAAACACGTTTAACTTGTCAATCGATCTATAGCAAGGTAATACTTGTTAAGAAAATACGTGCAGCTCTAACAATTACCTGCTGGCTGCTCTAAGCTCGGCTAATGAGGCTTTTAATCAAGTTCATGTCTCACTAATCTCGCGGTAACTTGGGAGCGAACAAAACTCTTTAAGCGTGAACGGACGGCGAAGTGTCTACTTAATATAGTATAATTGAAATAGTTTGTTTAGTGTACGGGAGGCCGCGGGGGATCCGCTGGCGGCTCTCATCAATTTACGTTGTTTGAGGATCACATGGCCACAAACTACTCGAAGGCCTATTCCGAATACCCGGCGCTCACATGATTGAGTACTTGCTATGTATATGATGGTTTCATTATAATACAATACACATAATACATAACTAAGTATTTGGAAACGTAATTGAAAGGCTGTGTTACGAATCATGTAACATTTGCAACATCTGCCGGCACACAGCCGCGACACGTGCGTTAACATCCACCACACAGAGACACACACACACATACACATATACACCCACACCCACAGCGGCAGCTTTACAACGCTGCACCAATACGGAAGGTCATAGATTACACTACGATACGACATACATGCATGTACATTGTACATACACTACAATTAAATGTTATTGTACCAATCGCATCTAGTATTATCCAAATATCGTCCATTGAGTAAATAGAAATAATTCAATAATGTGATCATGCGAATGGAATAAGACGTACATAATATATAGTTACTTTTTATAGATTTCGGAACAATGTACTTTTTTTTGTCAAACATGAAATAAGTCTTTGTAATGGGGTTGGTGAGCAACTCAAGATCATACCCTCTCAGTGCAAACACGGACGACATTGGAGAGTTCCTGTACAACGAGATCCACGCACTTGATGCACGGCTCCTTTAATCTGGCGATCTGCTTCTTCACGATAGCTTCGAACGCCATGTCCGGTGTGAACAGACCGACCTAAGAAACATTTTGAGTCAAATAAACCGGCCAGAATTAAACAACATGAAGCGATATTGTGAATTAATTTTATTTTCAGTTACAAGTTGACGATTCGTAGATTATGATTTATTACTATTTATTACACTTTTGATTTATTATTTTGAAATTAATTTATTAATTATTTGTAACTTACGGAAAGTAAAGGCAAGAGTAGGGCACGCTCACTGCTGTGTCAAATTAATCGAATAATACTCACCCTAATGCCATGAATATTTCTAATGGCGAATGCAATCTCTCTGCGCAATTCTTTCTCGTCAAACTCCATCTTGACGATTTCGAAGGGAAACCGCTCGTGGAAGAGCCGATTGATCTTAGCGCCGCCCGACAGCTCGTTTGTGTTGATCTGTGCCGATCCAGAACCTTCGATGGTTCTCTCGAAGTCTGTTTGCAGAGTTTGGATCATCCTGAAATAATTGTATAGTAATTTGTACAGTAAAAGCGTTGGTGTATTTTTACGCATACCAAAAGTCTGCCAATCTGCTATGCTAATATAACCTTTAACTATGCCCTTTGATCTTCTCACTATGAGAGGGGACCTGTGTCCAACGGTGCACCGATGGAACAGCGGGGAATAAGGAACCGAAGCAAATCCAACTTACTGCAGCATAGCCTTGGTCTTGATGGAGGGGTCGTCGGGGCGGAAGTGCTTGTACTGGTCGACGTCCTTCTCGAGCGTCAGCAGCTGCTTCTGCAGCTTGTCGCGCAGGCCGGGCAGCGTGTCGCGGATGTGGTTGGTGAGCTGCTGGTTGAGCACGCGCTGCAGGTACGGCGTGCCGAGCCGGTCCGCGATGTGCCGGTACGACGGGTGGCTGGAACGTTGACAGAACGCCGTTACTCGCTACGTCTCTGTTGTGACTAAAGAGGATGCCGTTGCGTCCCCGGCTTCGGTAACTTGGTTTCATTTCTCAATTCCCCATGACACATTTATAAATAAACTAATAATTATGGTCATAGATAGGTATATGCAGTTGCATTATCCTTAATACTGTACATCTATCATAGGTCTCCGTAATAGTCTCTACAATGCACGTATGCACTTAAATAACAATGAACAACAAGATTAGTCACCGTTAAGTCGCTTATACGACTAAATAGTGATTTTGTTATTGTTATAATAAGATGCGATTATGACTATTTGTTCCTCTGTTCTAGCAAACGTAACACTATATTACCTGAGGAAGAACTTCCTCTCGGCGGCGAGAGCGGCGGAGATGTCTTTGCGGCCATCGATATCCTTCTGCGAGCGATTCACGACGCCGATGTAACCGCGACGCAGCGGCAGCAGCTTGTTCTCGAGCACGTCGCGCGCGTCCGTGCCTTCGTCCATCAAGTCCAACTTTGTGATCACACCGATCGTGCGCAGACCTACGTGAACAATCGGAATATTTCGACTCAATTGAAAAGGCATTCGACTTTATGTAACTGAAAAGAAATGTTTTATATGATGTTAGACGTTCCACTTGGTTTCAATTGAAATAATTACATTGGTGCGGCGTTTAGTTGGCTATCAAAAACTTATATTGAGAACGTTGAACTGATATAAATGGCGAAAAATAAACAAATTGTCGGTGGTAGCAAACCTTGAGGGTCCACTTCTTTGGCAAGTTTCAGGGCGTCGCTGTTCGCCAAGTCGGTGTTGGCGGGAGTGACTGCGAGGATGAGACAGGATTCGCGTCGGATGAATTGGAAAATCATGGCTTTGATCTGTTGTTCGATGTCGATCGGCTGGTCGCCGATCGGCACCTTCGTCAGGCCCGGTAAGTCGATCAGTGTCAAGTTGAGCACTAAAATAAAAGATTATAATAAAAAACATCTTCAAACAGAACATTTAATCGATATCTTACACAGTAATCAAACGTACATCAGCGAATTTCACTCATTTTAAAAGTTAACCTGAATTTACTACATTTTATATCATTTAGCTTAAAGATAAACCGGAAGTGTCGTATCGAATGGAAGTACAAACATAACATTACGATAAACATCTGTGACACCAAAACTATTCAACAAAATCGGCAATCAGTAAGTATTAAATGATAAATGAAGCTCAAGGCTCACCGATGCACAGTCGAACCGACGCATGCTTTTACTCTAGACCGTTACATAGAAAACAGAATTTTATATCCTCTACATAACGTAAAAATTTGCATGAATTTGCAAAGAATAAAACGTGCGCAGTCGCGCGCCTACGCGCGACCTCTACCGGCGGTTCGTTCATAGATTCGTGAAGACCCCGCACAAGTGCACGCATCCGTCCTTCCCCCTGCTACGAGCCGGCGCAACGCCGAGGGCGGTAACACGTAATGAGTTTTGCTCATAAAGAGTCATTATAAAGCCGCGCTAACTCGCACGTATACGCAATTACACAGAACTCTTGGAACTTGAAACGCCGCTTTAAGTCTCCATAAATTGTGAGTCTCAGTCCATAAACATGTCGAAATATCTAATAATAATTCATTAATGAGTACATCTAGAGTATCTCTTTTATCACACCGTTTTAAAATAACTATAATAAAACAATAATAATGACATATTATAATAAATTAAAATGTACCCTAATAAAGCCAAGTGATATCGTGCGTTGTACGATGATAATTTGAATCACGTCCGATTGCTTCTTCCCACAACAAATGCATGTATCAACGCGATAAGATTCTTATCTTACCTACTCCAGCAAAGCTATGGAATGCCAACTACAATGTTTTAATATATTCGAACACACTAAATAATGTGTTAGAAACGGATCCTTCACATTTTAATTCAGTTAAAAATAATGATAATAATATCTCAGAACTTGGATAACTAATAAACATACATATAAGATACTATGTACCTTCGAAATTTTCCCTCGTTTACTATATGTTAAAGCCCAATCAAACGCATTGCATCGTAAAAGCTCAGCAGATTGTGTAGTAATACATTCTTGAATTGCAGCATTTCATCCTGTATATTCCAGGTCGTATTTAATTTAAATAAGCGTTACAATGTTATACACAATATTAGGCACATTTATTGCTTGGATGAATTTAGTCCGAATCTGACAATTGATCTTACAAACAAGCATATAAGGTTTGTTACGGTAGAGCTGGCTGGCAATCAGCGCTTTCTGCCTACCACGTTAGGGACCTGGCGTGATGGTATAAGAAAAAATCTGGTTTTATCAAAAACATGCCTGGTTTAGGGTTTAAGCGTTGCACGTCAGACATCGTACTACAGTAGAGCAGTGAATGAGAACTGAATAGAGGCAACTGGGTCACTGCCGACACTCCCGCACATGTATCGCAAACTAATGCCTCACATAAATCTTTCGCAATCTCATTACGTCGTACGTCTGTACGTTCATCAATCCGTATACGCATTGTAAATAAGGAGTTTCTGTTCCCGATTTCTTCGTATTGTTTCTTTGTTTCTATAGAACAATGATACGTGAAAAATTATAATGATACGAATTGAAGAAAGTAGGTTAGTAAGGATTTGGAATAAACAATGTGGACTGTCTATATTATAAGTGTTTTTATTAAAAGGCTCAATAGCTGTCTCTCTTAATTTTGTACGATATACATTTCTCCACAAGTAGGAACATATAGGTAGGTAGAATCTACTTACATGCGCTATATGGCCTTCGGGGGTTTGGTTGGTAAAAATCTCATACGCCGCGAACTCCCCAAGAGTTCGGAGGTATATATCAGAAGTTTTCCCCTCGACATAAAAAAATAGACATTCCTTACGTAGGTGTACACTTGTATTTTTCATCGATTCTAAATGTAGGCTCAAAAGAACAAGCCTTAATGACGAATGGCCAGCGATAATGATCTTTCCGCAGCTTACAGAAGCTTCTAAAAAAGGACGATGCATATATCGAACTGTTTTGAAAACCAGAATTGCAACCAGAATAGGTGAATTACGTAATGTATTGACATACTCTATAGTCAATGTTATAGACATTGAAAAGCAACGGTTTCATCGCTGCCAATCTTGAATACTGCTAACGGCTACGTTTTATACGTCAACTGCCACTATTTCTAACGTCTGAAGAGGCCCTCATTAAAACGATACACGAGTTATTAATTTTCTTCTCCGCGTTACGAGTTCATTGACTTAAATCAAGAGAGTGCCTTTATTAAAAAGTTTCTAGTAAAATACTCATAAAGTACCTTCTGTACGGTTAGCACTTTGTTCAATTTCATCATAATAAATAACGATATATACTCAACCACATAACAATTAATGTGTAATGTGTTCTATTAAAATGTCAATAACTTATCTAGAGATACTTATCAGAGCTGAGTCACGTATACTAAACATGATATAGATCCCGTCATACATGGCATCACAGCTGGTATCCACATATATGTCTTTCGGACCAAATGTAAAATATCACTAGCGATCGGATCCCAGCGTAATTATTTTATATAACAAGGCAAAATATAAAAAAAGTATTTGACTACCCAATTTGACTGTTACTACTGGACTTACTTAATAAGGAAATGCAATTGCAAAATGCATATTGATCTTAAATTAAACAATTATACACAATTATTGACACTATTAAATGAACGTGTGACACACGGTAGTGCGCCAAACCAAAGTTCCGGCCAGACGCACACTGTATTTATTAACAGACTTCAAAAAAAGGAGAAGGTTCTCAATATCGTCTGTATTATTTTTTTTTACATGAAGCGTTTCAGCATGTGTATGAGCATAATGATTATGTGATTAGATGTGTAAATTCACATAAGTGTCGTAATTGCCCGTGAAAAAATTGAGAAAGTCATTTCAAGTGGTTCTAAGATATACGTTTTTGAAAATCGCATATTTGTTTACTGACCGACTCGGTCATAGCGCATGCTTAATTGAACACTGACTCGTTAAGAGATAAGTGAAAATTTAGTTACGTACAGTTTTTTTACTGTGATCTAATAGATAGTTAATCAAATGTACAAAATACTAGTACTTATAATTAAATTAATAATTTAGTTTTATTTTTATTCATCAAAAAGTACGATAAGGCGTCGTTGCAAGATCTTCTTTTACGTAACATCACGCCTGTAATCCCCTAAGGGGTAGGCAGAGGAGTGTAGCACACCCCCACAATTCACCAGTTAC
>DWDX01002818.1:0-14327 GCA_018245675.1 Agara michaeli
CTTAATTACTTCGGCTTTGTGCGCCCCTCAGGCTATAGTAAACCGGGAGAAAAAAGCCGGTGAAAAAAAAAATATCACATCGCAAACTGACAATTATGCCAGGTCCCTAACTTGGAAACATGTAATAATAAAAAAAATAATAATAAATAAATAGTAGTTATTTATTAAATTTAATTAATGTTAACTTAATTAAAATACAGAGGTATGTATGTATTCCTAATTACGAAAGACCTCAAAATTCTATTAGAAACAAAAACATTGGACAAAACTTTAATATCGCAATATTTGATGAATATTATATGGTTGTCGTTAAATATATGCTTTGTACGGAAATACAACGATAAATTTGAAACTGAACCACAACCGCTCCACTTACAAAAAGTTAAATCTAAAAAATTGGGTTTCGGTATGATTGGTATAGTGTCCGATCCACGTGTACAGTAGAGGTGACAGAACGGGCTTGCAATCAAAAGTAGCAATGCCTCTGTGATCATGCTGCACTAGGACAGACTAATGCGCGCTATTCTCCTTTTATTGTAGTCCTGTTGCTATATTACTAACCAACTATTATTCTCATTAATATCTATTACTAACTAAACTAATCTACACTATTGTTCCCATTCCCTGTTGCCTGCTGGTTTATTTTTTTACTGACGAAAAACGAGGTACACAAGTCGACGCGTATATATATAATATAACTTTTTACGGAACAGTGCGATTTTGATAATTCCTTTTTTAATGGATAGGGTATATACCTCAAGTTGGTCGTATAACAATTTATATAAAAACTCTAACCCTAAGCATGAAAAACTAGGGGTCATTCTCGCTTTTAAGTTATATCGGCGGTTACATTTTTTTGTTCGAAAGTCTTATTCTTAACGTAAAAGAAGTGAACGAATTGTCTAAAACATTCGCAAGTAACAGTAAAATATCCCGTCGCAGCTCTCTTGATGTCGAACAAGTGCTTAATGCGAACACAAATAAACATTTCACAGACAATTTGTTAAGAGCTTGGTTCGATAAGAATTTGGTGTTCGACTATTTTTGAGCCGAATTCCATTTTAACTGTCAACGATTTTCTGGAATGTTCTTCCGTAGAATTCTTGTGTTTTAAAACGGTTATAAAGTTATATCTGTCTCGTTCTATCGTAACATTTGAATTTGTTTATGAATTTAAAAAAGACGCTGAATGAGAACATCCCGAGGAAACCAGCACACTTTAGACATTTTATAAAGTGTATAATTTTTTTTTTTTGGAATCTGAAATCTGCCAAAACGCGCTTGACCAGCCTGGTAGATTGCATCCTAAAACCTTTTGACTATGAGAGGGGATCCGTGTCTGGCTGTGGAATAACAAATGGGTAGAAAAAAAGTTCCGAAAATGTTATAATAAACTACAATTATGTAAATTGTAAAAAATGCTTAACCAGAAAAACCATATTACTGAAAAGTGAAAATATTAGCTGTTTCCAGCTCGGAGCGTAGAAAAAGTCTCATAACTTACGTAACGTAACGTAACATAAATCACTAATTTCGGAAACTCCTCGTATTAATTTGAACCAGCAAATCCACCCATTTCTATAGTGCTTGCTTCAAAATCGGCGGAATTCCTAACAAACTTTCATCCCTTATTACGGCCCCTTGGGGATGGAATATCAAAAGCTCCATGATTAGCGAGTGCCTACGTCATAAAAAGAATACACAGACAGAGCTTCATATTTCTAATTTCAATAGTTTAAGTAGGATGATAAGTCAGTCAGTCAGAATATATCTATACAAATAAATAAACTTGGACTGTCTGTTTCTACTATTAATATAACCGCTTTTTACTAAATGCATATCCGAAAAACGCCGGCGCATGGCAATAGGCTCACCACCTATTCCATTGTGGGACTTAAACGTAACTGATGAAATGTGGGGGTGTATTACACTCCTCTGCCTACCTCTTAGGGGATTATAGGCGTGATGTTAGGTCTATAGAGACATAGCAATTAATAATAATTGGAACTCGACACACAGCTGATTCCAAATTAGCCTAATTGATATCTGTGTTACGGTAAGAAACTCTTTCTTTGGTAAGAAAAATTAGGCACAATTAATAGTAGGTACCTATAAGACACGAATTTCTAAGAAGTGGTCTCTGTTCGATGCATAAAAAGTAATTAAAATCTTCATCTTGACTGACTGCTGCCATGTTCCCAATGCTGGGCATAAATCAGCGAATGAACTGAAAATGAAACAAAATTACATTAAAAAGTTTTTATGTTACTAATTGGTATGCAATTATAATGTGAAAATTCACAAAATTATTCGTAGACATCATTATTTTTTATACGATCCAACAGAATACACTTGAAACAATCTCTCGCGGTTTTCGGTCAGTGAATCTCCGCGAGATTCCGGTAATTTCACCGCGCCGGTAAATAACGTTGAAATGAGGACTTTGTTATATATTTCACGGCTGACAAACGAGTCATCGACCGTGGATGCGCACGGAGAAATTCCGTGTTTGTCCGCCAACGCCAATGCAATAACAACGCCTCGGCTCCGCACGGGCTTACATTACGTTCCTTTCCAGTAGATCTAGTTCTCTTAATACGACCGCTAATTTATGATCTTCACATCGCAAATCCAACGGTAGTAGGTACAGGTACGCATTTGTTTTAATTGCGAATCGGCAAACACTTCACGCTTAACCCAATCCCAATCGTGCAGACAATCGCACGCTCATTTCGTTTTTCGTTTAGTCACGAAAATTCCACGATCAGTTGCATTTAGATCTGCGAGTTCGAAGTCGGCCGCGCTTAGCTTCGGTGCGTGTCGCGCGTGCACCGCTTTGGAGCACTCGCTTTTACCTTGCATTATCTAGATTCACTTATCTGAGGTACCTACCCGCAGTGAGTGTAGTCGATGTGCGCAACTGGTGGTCGACGGTCGTGATTCGGGCTTGTTCTACGTAATTGTTGTTGGCATTGTGTTGTGGTGAATGAGTGTTGTGGTAACGGTAACAGCGGGCAGCGGTATCATCGTCTTTGAGGTAAGCCGTACCGTTGCGCGTGAGTTCAACGCGTACAGTCCACCAGCAGTCGGTTTTATGAGTAGCATTTTCCATTGTGACCAACGTGAATGGACCGAGATCGGGTTACCGAGTCGCTATTACGGTTTACGTTGTCCGATTCGGATTTCCATTTAATTATGTAAGTTAGAAATGCTTGCGGTTGTAAAGTTCATTGTCTTCCAACTGTTAATATCGAAGTGCATAAGTCGATGTAAATGCAGTTTATTCAATGACATACAAGAACATTTCTTGACATCTTATTTTAAGCCACATTTGTTCGGTAAGGGCATGGGCGGTTAAAAGTTGAAATGGAATATAAAACTACTTCTTATTAATTTTTTATATAAAAATATTCGCAGTTAACTACCCTCTGTTTAGATAATGAAAGTACCTAACAAACGAAGTATTCCGAAAATTCCTCACAGATCCTTAAGTCGTCGGCTGCAGGAGCGATACTAGTAGGTACTCGGTCTTATATTCGTTTAACTCTCTACCATCTGAGTTTGAACAAATATGGCAGATCATATCCCTATAGGGAGCGGTATATAGCTTCCGATCATCAGAAATACATATGTAATTATAAAAATACTAGATAGACATTTCTCTTTGATCTTTCGATTTTCTTAGTTACGACTGAAATATTCTATGACGAGTTATTATGTATTTTTTCGTTTCAGTTGAAAAAAATCCCGTAAATTAAAACTAAGTGTCTTACACAGTCAAGGAGTTTTAGTAATACTCATGTTTATTGGAAATAATGAAATAGGAGAGGAAGGAAGAAAAAATATTACGCCTAGTAGAGTGTAGCTACAGCATTAATGAGAGAATATTTATTAGCCAACAAATTTATAACTACGATAAAATAGTAACAACATACCATTTACCAATATTCCTTAATATAACTTCAACAGGGGCTAGTGAGCAAGAAATATCGTCAAGCCAGGTACCCTTAGGCCTCAAGTCTGACCGTTAAGTAGGTTACGCACCGGCGTATCGAAAGGTTACCTCGCAATAACATGTCACGATTTTGATACACAAATTGGTTTTTAAGTTTTTTCACTGTCATCATACCATGCGATTTATATTACGTAACGATTAAAAGTATTTTTATGTTCGGATTGCTTATATTCCAGCGTAGCTAATTCTTATCTGTACACGTAATAAATAATGTATATACCTTAACGCATTATTATAAAAGAAAATATAAAGTAACTTATAATAATATCCTGTTTCTAATTGTCTTGTTCGATGATTTTTCCGAAGTACGAATATATTTAGTGGTTTCATATATATATTTTATATTCTCCGATTTTGTTTTTGTTATAAGTAAGGTACCTATCTACCATACCGTCCTTCTTTCGAATCGAATTAATTTTATTCTTGTCTTTTTGTAACCATAAATACCATACAATTTAATAGGCAGGAAATTAGAAACTTATCAAAAGTTGTTGTTATTTCTCTAAGGATAATTTCCTTGGAAATAAAAATCATGATTGCTTTAATTAAAGATCTGTGTTAATTAGTCTTTAACAGAACATTTCTAACGGTTGACAATACCTGTTTGCAGTTTCAACCCCACTGAGTATCGCACGGGCCGACTCACTGTTAGAAAAAATAGTTACAATCATACGATTTAGCGAAACGTAAACGTAACCAGGAAAACAGAACAGTAATAAAACGAAACTGGGTGATTAATCAAAAAATTTGCATTGTCGTCATTCGTCACACGAGGTTGCATCTCGCGCAAAAACGCTAGAAGGTAATTTTTTTTCCACTTTCGAATATTAATTGATCGAAAAGACTAGATAACGTTGCTTACAGAAGCGTTCAATTTAAGTATTTTACGCGTATGTCAGTTGCAAACGGTCGCGTGACTGCTGCAGGAAGCCAACTTGCGACCGTTCGATGGCTTCCGAGTTTTGAAAGCGAATTTGCTTTTAAATTTCCCTCCAATTGTGCCATAACGGTTTCCGTAAGCCGCAGTACTGAATGTAAATATCTCAAGTTGCGATCCGGCTTACGGGAAAGCGTCACGCGTAAGTGGCAACACTGGATACTAGAGCCGTGGATACGAGGGTGTCTGTGGAATTGTATTTCTCTATTAATGCGTTCGAATTGTTATCTACATTGCAAACAATGCTAAATGGAATCTTTGTAATGTTCTTTGATTACGTTAAAACAGAGAGCCGCATGTATGAAATGTATCTAATAAGTCAAAAAGTATCAGAACATTGATTAAAAATAATTTTGAAATAATTTATTTCCGAATATTATTTTAATTCACGCACTGTCCTAGCACCTAGCACCTAGCACTGTCATAGCTAGCTAGTATTTTTGTCAGACTAGTTCGAACTTCGAAGTTCAAAATGCTTGAAAATTACAGTTACGATTCTCAATAAGAAATACAAAAACTTCTCATAGTTGTCTCTATGATATAAAGATGTTTTAAACAATTTAATGTTCCAGTAATTTGATATAATTGCAGATATAATTCAGATCTAGTCATCATTAACACTTAAAACATTATTTTAAATAATAACTTTGATGCCACTTTAATAAAACGTAACATCACGCCTGTAATCCCCTAAGGGGTAGGCAGTACGATAATACGATACGATATAAGATAAATCATTATAAGCAGTAACTTAATTAATCATTGTTAATATTCTCGTAATTTCGTGTAAAAATGCAATAGACCATACCTAATAACCACGTAAGAAACGGTGCAACATTCCTTCAGAGCGGTTAGTCACGATAATAATTTATAAAATTAGCAGAAAGTGAATAGATTTTTACAATTTTTTATATACAAAAGTATAAATGTACTTGTTAACAATGACAAATTATTTACAAAGGAGAACCACGTTATACACGTATAATTGACTTTTAACTAGGTATTGCTAGAAAGCGTTTAAATACCGTCTAAAAAACGAGTAAACGCGATCTCGAAACATTATATTGTCCTTTATTTTCATTGTTTCTATGTATATTTATACGAAGTTATATTAAGATGTTGGAGATTTCCATTAAAATACGGCTGTATATCGTCACCGCTACCAACTGCTCACTTAGATGCTTTAAGTCATCAATGTTTCGTAATATTAGTCGTGAAAACTCGTGTTCGATATTGCAGTATCTTAACATCACGGTGACATTAGGTATATGAGGTTTTGTTTGTGTATTTTTTGTATGGCAATTAGGTACGTTTCTAATGCGTAATAGGAAGAGAGTGATGAATGGAGGCGAAGCGCGTCAGGTTTGCAAGGACAGAGATATTTGGCACTCGGTGCTTTCTGTCTACCCCGTTAGGGAGCTGGCGTGGCGGTATGTTGTTGTTGTTGTTGTTTTAATACGTAAGATCCAGAGTTCAAGCTGAAACAAATTTGACGTAAATTGTTTCAGAGCCTTCTTTCCATTTCAATTCAATCTCTCAACATTTCACTACATGCAATTTTTTTTTTTTTTTTAAATTTAATGTCACCCAACTGACGGAATATCTAGTTTGTTTCTCACACAACTGACGAGGTTTAAATCGTATGTCAGCAAATTGCACGATGTCCTAATTCAAAATATTCGTTTTACGCGTGTACAAGCGTCTTTTAACAAGCGAAATTGTCGACACTCGACTTGTTTAAAGCGGTTAGCTCAATTGATTCATCTGGTCCAGTTAGGGAGCGACAATTGTTAATCCTGTGTGATGCGGGCTCTAAATTTAAACGTGTCACCTTTAAAGTCTTATTCGGCGTGTATTTTGCAAGAGCAGACACAATATTAATAATATTAACTGGGGACAATTGCACACGCATCTATCTGTGTCCATATTGGACAAATTAATGCCTGTGTTATGGGAACTGGATAGCTGATAAACATAGATAAACATACATTATAATAATTATATAGATGCGACGCCCGCGACTTCGTCTGCGTGGAATAGTGACTGAGCAGCATTTTAATTTTCTAGAATACTCTTATTACGGACCGCCGAGAGTTGAAAATTATTAAAGTACTAATATCGCTATTAAAAATAGGGGTTGGTGGTAGATGAGCGAAAATTTAGAATTGTATGTATTTTTTAATGCTGAATCATAAAAATTGGTTCAAAAAATTTTTTTTTTTTATGCTGGACAACCCTTATCACTTAGGGATATGAAAAAATAGTTTACGTCCTATTCTCAGACCTACTAAATATACACAAAATGTTTCATACAAATGGGTCAAGCCGTTTCGGAGTAGTTTTGTTACAAACACTGTGACACGAAAATTTTAAACATTAGATTTTTATCAAACCCGGACACGAAACTAACAAATGTGCTCATCACACAAATGTTTCTCTTGGGCGGGATCCGAACCCACGAACTCCGGTTTTGCAGTAAAGGTCTCTAAACACTCGACCACGAAGCCAGAATTTAAGAAAAACTCGCGAATATTTTGCATAGTCTATTAATAGAATGTCTAATGGTTTGAATGGTAATTGGACTTAATTAGGCATGTTAGATTTGTTAATTCACAGTCCGATTACACGTTGAGATGTGTGTTGAGTTTAAACTTTAAGTGTTTGTGCTGTAATTTGTAGTATTTGTACTGCAATCACGATGATAAGGCGAGCGCAACAGGCGATCACGTGTGAGGCTTAGCTTGCTTTCAGTCACCTTGGAAATTGATAACATTTGTCGGTTTAATAACAATTGGCTTGTCATGGAAAGGGTGTTAATGTTAACTCGTCGCAGAACCCACATTATGTGCATCCGCACCCTACTTTGGTGAACGCCTCCGAAGGACTTAATCGGAAGTTCAGTTAGGGTGCACTACCGCCCCTCCCCTTCCCTACCAGGGGGAAGCTCCCCATACGGTGTGAGGATCAGCGCGGACTCAAGTTTTTACAATAACGTCACGTTTGAATTGGAACTCCCTTTGAAGTTGCCCGTTATGCTCTGGAGTATAGATACATACTTTTGAACGAATCTAGAAACTGGCTTTCACAAGTCCCAATGTATGTAGCACGTAAAAAACGAAGAGAAAAAGGTTTTTCCAGTGCTGGGCTATGAGTTTGAAGCAATTTACGATTTGTAACGTAATATTTACAACGTTTCATTATAATAGTTTGACAACCCTAATATCCAGTTGTTTGTTTAAAATAACTTGCACATTTCGTAAATTGATGAACCTATGATTTAGTTTTTCCGATCGAATTACGAGCTTAATTACCCTTTGATCATTATCAATTTTACTTTGCACAATCAGATATGGCACGGAGTGAAATTTCCTTCGTACTTTGAGAAATTGCCGGAAAACGCTGACAGCCCTATTAATATTACAACAAACAACAGCAATGCATCCAGCTAGATAGATCGATAACCTTAGTACAGTTGTGAGAAGTATTTTCATTGGCGATACAGCTGGCTGCGGTAAGAATATCAACATTAATACTGTCATCTTAAGACATACTTATGTACAGATGTAGTTGTTACTCAAGTGATATTTTCGTAATAACTAAAAAAAAAACCTTAATGTACGAATACATTAAGATGCCTTCGTTGTTTCCACGGACGATACCGTTGTTAATGTGGTCGCAATTTCTTGCATGAGAAACCGAGTTACTCAATACTATGTCACGTTTTACGGCTAATCCAGCGCGTGCACGACAAATGGCTCGATTAGCGTCTTTAAAACGATAGTTGCAATATAACAGGACAGATAAAATAAGCAGTGAAAGTTTGATTGCTTTAAAAAATAAAGGGAAATAAACAAAGTTGTCGTTTAAGCGTATTCACTTGAAATTAAAGAATAACCTTGCGTTGTATAGAATAGTTTAATTTTTACGTCACATAGTTTAACTTTCTGTTTAAAATGTTCGTGCATTTTATTAATTTCAAGGTTATTATTAAAACCTATAGTTCTCAGATGAATAAATTGCGTATTAAATTTGGTAATTTAATTTAAGTGCTTTTTTGTTCGTCATAGGTGACTAAGAAGGGAATATTGCGTGTAACTCATCTTTGTTGGACACTGGCGCCATGTGTAATATATTTTAATTGAAACAAAAAAGGAACGTTAACCATCCATAACATTCTATTACGGGACAGATGTCATTGAAGTTGAAGTATTGACGGTTGCTCGAGCATCATTTACTCTATATTTCGACTTTGACCTGTTAATCATAGCTTTCTAATCCAAATAGTCCTTACTAAACAAGAGGTTTGGGATAACGAAGATTTCTGAAGGTACAGTGGTTAAATAACATATAACCGTCCAATCAATTATTTATCTCGGGTTGGGAATCGAACCCAGCTCCGCTGCCATTGACACTAACCACTGGACTGACTATTAAAGTATTGAAATGTTGGGCTACAACGTCAGTTGGCCTTACGGCAAATACTGATTTCGATGGTTATTTTGTCGCAGATTTTTCAAATCAAGACGAAATTTGTTTAACGATACCAGTAGCGGTCATCACCGTGTGAACTGACCACGCTCAACGATGTTCACCTTGAAACACTCACCATGGTTATACAAATGCTAATGACCTACGAAACATTCTCCGTCCAATAAGTGCAATAATTCTGATGACACGCTCGTAAGGAAATCCCAGGTTTCCAAGTATAATGCGTAATTGAATAAGATTCATTGAGATAGAGTAGGAACATTGAAAATTGGAATTTAACAAAGAACGTAACACACAAAGAGGCATTTGTTAGGTATTAAGAACTCGTCGTTTTTAGTAGGTCATAAAAATTATTTATTCATTCATATAAATACTTAATTATAGGGTATACAAAGGGCAAACCTAATGCCTGGCGGCATTGTCTTCCAGTTAATCCTGGATGACAGTGAAATGTTGTGAAATGTAATGAAATTAATAATAGAAGAAGAATAAGGTTCCATCCACATCAACTGGACTCGTGGCGGTCCTCCACGGTTCGGTTCGCACGCTCGTTTTTCCCGCGCACGTGTAAGATGTGGAATGAGCTTCCTTCTGAGGCATTCCCGGGGTGCTATGACATGGCGCTCTTCAAGAAATGCGTGAAAAGAGCTCTCCTCGAAACCCGGAGCGCACTGGCGACTCCTCGGATGTTGCAAGTGTCCATAGGCGACGGTGACCACTTACCATCAAGTGGCCCGTCTGCCTGCCCGCAGAAAAATCCCACAAAAAAATCTGCCTATGTCACTCTCTTACTATTCAATTATCTCCCTTTCAATAATCACATCGACCCCTAGCTCCGCTTTGACGCGAAACGACAAACAAACTGACACTATCGCATTTATAACATTAGTATGGAAATATGGATTATCTTATTTAGAACCCAGAAACTCTTAAGCAGTCTCAAATCCATGCATACTTATACATAATTAGTATAGATGGCAAATGTATGTCTCTCTCTCTCTCTCTCTCTATTCCAATTACAATGAAGTGTTTCTATTTAAACAACGCACATCAATGTAACTCGTGTTAGTTATTCCGATTGCGTCATATGATTACGGTCAAGATAACAGTTTTATGAGCTTCAGGAATGCTGCAACAATAACCACGTCCTCACTTGCGCAACACATCCACTGAACCAATCCGAACGCTTTACGCCGCGATATGTTATGTCAGCCACTGGCTGACGGGGTGTCAAGAGTCTCGGAACCGGCATGTGCATGATGAGAGTGATGAATGTAGAAGCATTTAAGTTTGTAATGGCAGAGATATTTGGCACTCGGTGCTTTTTGCCTACCCCGTTAGGGACCTGGTGTGACGGTATAACAATGTTATGTCCATTGTGACGTATTTCTGGAGACAATAAAGCGGTTAGTTCTTAGGCTTTATTCGGTTCCTTGCCATCATCTCCTTCACTCGATACGCATGAGTACAGCACAGAATTGTCCTGGATAAGAGTGAGTAGGCACTTTCTGGGCAATCGTGCTACATCCTATTCTATACCGCACTTGCCTTTTTAAAAGAGTGCCTGGAGTTTTTTCCATTACGGATTTTTTTTTAAAACTTCCGGCCTTTTTCTTCCCGTCTTCCATAGCCTGAGGCGCACACAAAGACGATGAATGGTAACCATAATAATGTACGACTTTCATTAAGTGTAGGTAGATACTTACATCAAAATGAATAAAATAGTTTGAATTTGAACTACCATCAAATCGAGCCATAGACATAGACATATGCAGACCAGACGCAAGACTGTAATTATGAAAAAATGTTCAATTAATTTCTAAAGAAATCATTAAATGTGTCGTTAAAACATAACAAAAGACGAACATCGACTTCTTTCATATCATTTAAGCATCTGATTAGCATCCGATCATTATAAAAAAAAAATCTTGTAAGCCGCACGCACGACCCGTAGACATAAACAACACGGATCTAAATAAAATCGCACCGTTATCCTCATGTCAAACATATCCTGCAATTTTCTAATGACTCACAATAAAAAAATGGACATGGTCAATTAATTGGTTTAGCGTGAAATAGTTTTATGATGCAAACGAATGATGAATACTGAGAGTTCCGCTAATAGGGCTGTCAAAAAATGATATTTTGTAATATACACAATTACATGCGTAATATTTTTATTTATGCGAACGGAATCCCTTACAATGATGTCACTAAGGTATAGGAAAACATACTAGGAGTAGTCAAAGGGATCGGTTGTTAAACTTGTTGGTGATATTAATGATGTTTCTTACTTTCTTTTAGAGAACTATAATTTTTCACATTGAGGTCTCAACAATATGCAAATTTAAAAGATTACATATAACCATTACATATAGGTGTGAAAATTTTGATCTTATCCGAAGATATTACGAGAAACTAGCTTTTATTTGCGGCTTCCACGACGTGGACTCACTTTGTACTATTGATTATGTACAACTCTCGAAATGAATTGTATAATTTGCTCTAACCCTCAAATCGTGTTAAAATGACTGTACTGTTTATTTTCGCTGTATTTCACATGCAGAAATATAAGAACAATACAACGTGTGGTCGCGTGAGAAATTTTGATTCTGAGAATTTTTTAGGAAATCTTTTGAATGTCAGTATTTTTTATGTACGCGCTGTGCCCGCGACTTTGTCGGCGTTTGAATTGAAATTGAAATAAAAGTAGCCTTAGTTACTCCTTATTAAATCAGCTATCTGCCAATAAAAGTCCCGTCAAAATCGGTCCAGTCGTTCCAGAGATTAGCGGAACAAGCAGACAGACAAACACTAAAAAATGTTATTTTGGTGTCTGTAGATACCGTGTATACATACATATGCATTTATTAAAAAGCGGTTATTTTAATATTACAAACAGACACGCCAATTGTATTTACTTGTATAGATTACTCTCGTCGCAATATTTATCATGGTTTGGAATGGTATCCACAGTCAGGTTCCGGTCAGTTTTTATAACCACTGAACCGATGGGATAGATAGATTTTATGTACAATAGATATAAATTACGAATGTTGACATAGACGTAACATCACGCCTGTAATCCCCTAAGGGTTAGGCAGAGGAGTGTAGTACACCCCCACATTTCACCAGTTACGTTTAAGCCCCATAATGGAATTGGTGGTGAACCGATTGCCATGCACCGGGCGCACATCCAGACTCCGAGTCGCTACTAGAAATTCTAAATTAGAAATATCCAGCAGTATCCAACCCGGGACTTGAACCCAGGGCCTCCCGATCGGTAGTCGCGCTAGCAACCGCCCGACCAACGAGGCGCTCATTATTAATTATTATTATTATCTGTTGTTTTTAGGTTACACCTGTGCCTGATAGGGGTTTTCTTAATGTCGCGTCTTTATTGCGTCTGTTGGATACCTACTTGCATACAGTCATTAAGCATATATATATATATATATATATATATATATATCGTTTCAACATTTGCTTTCGTTGCGTAATGATACACTTATTAAATATTCAGAGCACTATTTAAATAAATGACTTGTCAATTAGAATTTAAAAGTGATTTGCATATAAAATATTTAAAATTCTCTCTCGTTCCAATAAACAGTGCACGCAACAATCAAGGAACTCAATGTTGTTTGGTGCAAGTTGTGAGATTGAATTATTCCGTGAACGTATCACAGACTCCGGTTTCATGGTCGAGCGGTTAGAGGCCCTGACTGCAAACCGGAGTTCCTGGGTTCGATTCCCATCCAAGACAAAAAAAATATTGTGATGAGCACTGTTTGTTCTGTGTATACATATATGTATGTTTATCAGCTGTCCGGTTACCATTACACAGGCATTGAATTGCCTAATTCGGAATCGGATAGCCGTGCGTGGCAAAATTGTCCCCGAATTAGTTAGTTAGTTAACTAAATATATATATATATATATATATATATAAAAGCCTTATTTCTTGCGCCACACAAACAGCGGCGTCGCATTCCGTACAGCCAGGTGCAGACCACGATTTATTCCATAACCGAATGCCACTCGTGTGCTTAATTTATACTTGTGGAGTGCTTTTAAAGAGATTTAGAAGCCGACGCGACCGGCTACCTCGGTTACTTTGTCTTAATGAGATGGAAAACATTAATGGTCGTACTCAAAATATGTGTAGGTATATGTATCATATCGTATGTATATAATGTATGTTTATCAGTTGTCCGGTCACCATAATTTGGAATCGGATGGCCGCGTGTGGAATTGTCCCCAGTTACTATTATTATTATTATGATTTATTTTTTTTTAATTTATTTATTTATAAAGACTTAGCCTAACCTTACAGGGTGACCTAATTCGATAGGCAAGTTAACATAATCACAACACAAATTACATAATACATCATAATATGTAAATAGGTATTTTTATTACTGAGTGTAGTAAGAACAGAACACAGAACAAACAAGTGTGTGCATCACAACCATACATAATTATCCAGGTCGAGGATCGAAGCTACGATCTTCGGTTCCGTTGCCACGCTCACTAACCACTTGGCTACCGAGCGAGTCAGTGATACAATTCTAAGTTGTCCTTCGTTATCCTTTCGTTACTGTGAAATAAAACAAAATATATCCTTTCCTGACCCTCAAGATATCAGAGGTCACATTGCAGCGACCTCACACAAACTTACTTCCATAAGAGAGCGAACAATGGCGTAATGCATGATAATAACATACATAAGTCACGCAACCATAATGGTTGGGCATTATTTTAAAGTTTAACTACGAAATAAAAGCGTAACATCACGCCTGTAATCCTTTAAGGGGTAGGCAGAGGAGTGTAGTACACCCCCACATTTCACCAGTTACGTTCAAGTCCCACAATGGAATAGGTGGT
>DWDX01002819.1:0-14322 GCA_018245675.1 Agara michaeli
ACTGGTGAAATGTGGGGGTGTACTACACTCCTCTGCCTACCCCTTAGGGGATTACAGGCGTGATGTTACGTTATAAATAATATAATCAGAATGAAAAAGCAAATAAATTAGAGAATCGATAAATATGTACTATCAATCATTAACTACTAAAGAAACTAAAAAACATTTATTCTGAACACACTAAAAGCTTACCTATAATTAATTTGCTTTAGCTGCACCTTTTAGGAATTCACCCAGCAAATGTCAGAATTTCCCAAAAACATAATTCACTACACAGTTTCAATAGGAATTGATGAAAGTAATTAACCAATTTTATTAATAAATATATAATATAATAATGAATTATATTATATGAATATTCAGTTAAATGAGGAAAACATAAAAACTTTCAGCTCAATATAGGAATTGCTTGTGCAAAATTTATTAAATGCCTGTTAGGTGACAAGTGGAAGCCCTGGCGAGGCGTATAAAATACAAAGAAAAACGTGTTATGGTCCTCATAACCAGGATAACAGAAAGAAACTGATACTGACACCTACAGTAACGTATAAAGCGAAAATAGGCTATGTTCAGATAATGCTAAGGAATATTTTATTATATCAATTTTTTAGTAGACATTCAAAGAAGTTGGAGCACTTTAGTGCGCTCTGGGCGGCAGGACCTTAAGTGATTCTGAAAGAAGGTTACATTAATTTAGAACTATGAATGTCAGTATTTTACATGCTTTCAATGGCGAAGGGTCGCCATTGTCAATACTATTATTCTTTTTAAAAGATTACACAAGGAATGTGGGCCAAGCCATTGAGACACTTGAAAGAATGAATTGTTTAGAGGCTTTCAATCATCCCATTGAAGGAGGCGCTAAACTTGATTTTAATAGACTTCGTGTCGCCTCCGAGAAGTTATTCGTATTTCATTTTGTCCCATTGATTTTCTCCGGTCTACCTGTTTGTTGTGGCTTTGAATGAAGAAATACTGGTGAAAAATAAATGAAACAAATACAATATCGGTAATTGCATCATTACAATTCATGACTTTGTAAGTAAGGTTTTGGATATATAATAATCATCATCATCAAGGGACATTAATTGAGTGCTAGACCTAAGCGTTACCTAACATCATTTTATAAATCATACATGTATTCAAAATTGTATGCGTTTATATGAAAAAAATGGATGCATGTATATTGTATACATATACAATATACATGCATGTATATTGTATATTGTATACATGTATATTGTATACATATACAATATACATGCATCCATGGTGTACATACACCGAGTAGTATGTTTCATAAATTCATAGAGATAATGCAACAGTTATTTTCTAAAATTAATTTTAAATTAATACCAAGTAAATATAATGATACCCTATGATGCTATTGACATTTTAAAGAATTGACAAATTGAACGAAAGCGCCGTTTCCATTTCACATTTCCGAGAGAAATAGTCACATCTTTGAATTTAATAAAATTATAATATCTCCCTAGAGTCATATAAGTCCTCACATATCACCTATTGTATACTAGATTCAATACTGTAACTATCAATCATTTTACCTCGATATGCCTTCCCGCAAGTGAATTCGCAAAATAATATAAAATGTGGGAGTGATACATGGAGCAGCACAATAGCCCAGCAGGCGCGCTCACAATACTATCGTCAAATAACATTTAGCCAGCCCACACCTTAGAGAATCACGAAATAGAGACATCTCGACAGCACAAAGACGAATAAAGGAGCAAACGGAACCATAACCGATAATTACAACCTTTGTTAAAATGTATTTTGCAACGCTATATCCAGCATTACAATAGCCTAAAATCCATTGTTCGCACGATTCAAAGTTTTTGATATAATTTGAGAACGTACATCTCGATCAAGCAATGTTAAAAGATCTACATATTCACAAAATATCTGCTTAAAACCTTTTAATAGAAGAAGCAAATATTTATGTGGTTTAAATATTTTTCTTATTACACTATAAGAGTTTTTGATTTCTTAAGAAACATGCGCAGCGCATTAACCGCAAATGTTCCTTGATAAGGGTAATGAAATATACAGACATATTCCACTTTGCTCTTAAAAATGCATAAACGATATTGTCGTGTCTGATCAAATCTGCATATAAGTGGGCAGTGCACTCGTAATAAACTCATTCGGCGGATTATAGACAAGAAGCGATCGGCTGACATTTCCATTACGAGACCAATGCGTAGCCAATATTTATATACCGCTCATACAATCCATGCAGATACTGAGCCCGGTGGTCCAACCTGTATTGGATAACTCTTTGATCGATAAAGTTGTTAGTTTAATTACTAAACTGGAACTGGTTCGTTTTAAAAGGAACCGCGTCTGCGCTCCTTATACGTCCTCGGTGTCATCTCGATCTTGAAGGAAATGAAAAATAAATATGAACTTAGAAATTGGCTACACTACTGAACTTAAAGTCCTCCTACGATGTAAATAGGCATTGTACATATAGATCTAT
The DNA here is from genome assembly GCA_018245675.1 of Agara michaeli. Taxonomy (NCBI): domain Eukaryota; kingdom Metazoa; phylum Arthropoda; class Insecta; order Lepidoptera; family Hesperiidae; genus Agara; species Agara michaeli. The sequence continues at coordinate 2,501 of DWDX01002819.1, forward strand.
AATAAGGTAAATGACTGTTGAATATATAGTACGAAAGACAATACGAATTCTAATATTGCTTAAGATTCTATTTGTTCATTGAAGTGTTTGTATTTGGCACAAGCCATGCGATAGCGGGGCAGGCGCAGAACACACCTTGCCGGCATGTGTGCAATCCTTTCACATCTGCCGATCTTGCACTGATTTTTATTTATGAATAATATGACGAATTATGTCTGCGCTTTTATTTGCGCGGGCACCTTTCCGGATGTGCTTCGGCGGCGGATGTTACTGTCCTATAAAATGTTTCTACAAATTTTAAACTACTGATGAATAATCCTTCTGCTTTCACCGCAGTTCTTATTAAAAGTTATCAATAAAATATAATGATATCCATTCCACTATTAATTGATTTAGGCCCTGAATGTACTTAAATGTTTTTTATAATACTATCTAGCTTTTTCGATAATGTGGTTAACATAATGCAAATATGTATTATATTACCTAGGTACTTACACGTTAATTTAACGTATTAACCTTTGTTGTTCCACTTATACAAATTAGGAACAGCTTGTATCTAAACATACCACACGCTTCAAGCTGAATACTCAGTGTAATATTACATGCACTGCTGTTTAACGGTACATATACATAGATGCTAAGAATTCACCACCGAACACTTAGCAAAGAACCCGCCTTACAAATGCAAACAAATATGGCTCTTCCAAGTTTATTAAAAGCGAAACACTGAAACATTTTTTTATTGAAATTGCTGTCCGTCCTCGTTCTGCGATCAATCCTCCATGGGGCACTTATTTAATAACGTTATACGCCTGACAGTGCTTCCAAAATGGCACATTGTTGCGCAACATGTGTCCCCTATTGACATTATTAGCGTTTTAGTGGGCTCGTCGCACACTCTCAACTGTCAGTGAGGTTTCTAAAGAGATTATTCTTAATAGCCCTTCTTATTGTCGTATTCCAATATATTATTATGGTCTTTATGATTGTTAAGTAAATACTTATATTTATATTTCATCTTATGTAATAAATTCAATTGCATTGGAGAACAAATATTAGGTACACGATCAAAAAACATCCTACACATTTTTATTCCCAGGTTTCAAATTATCCACATACCAAATTTCCAGTCTGTCTGACGAAAAGCGCATTAAAATCCGTTGCGTTGTTTGAAAGATCTAAAATACAATGAATGATTTTAAAAACTTAACGTTTAACTTTCCGAAATCATTTAAAATATTGTAATACATTTCATCTAAATCAGTTTGGATTTAAAAGCATAGAATATGGAGATGTCTTTGCAGTGTTATTTTCATATTTATAATTTTTAAAAGAGTATAAATATGTATGAATAATAATTGGAAAATTTTCAAATACACTTGTATCATTCCAAATTAGGTAATTAAATACCTGTGATAATTATATTATATTACCCGAACAGCTGATAATCATACACATATGCCCGGACACAGAACAAAAAAATGTGCACATCACACAAAATGTTTTCTGTGTGAAGATCAAACCCACGGCCTCCGGCTTAGCAGTCACGGTCTTTAACCACTAGACTAAGGGGCCCAATATATATTGTACAGAGTGTATTTTAAACAAATGCAACGACTCCCATTACAAATACTACATTATGTATATCAATAGTCAGGTCTACAACCTTGTAAGTACCACGCTCACGTGAGAATGTAAAAAAGATTTACATTAATTCGGAAATATGATTTTATTACGTTACGAGATTAAATGACATGCGTTAGCGCAGTAAATTTATAAGATGATATTAACATGTGAAATGGTTGTCGTATTTTATCAGATTTCTTCAATTCATAGTGCACCCCACTGAGAGATATTAGTCCGAACTTATTTAATAAAAGCCTTAAAATCTTAAACATATCCACCTAATACAATACTACCGTGCTTAGATTCGCGAGTTAGGCCAACCGCGCCATTGTTGCATTTTCGTTCGAATTTAAATCGTACGAATAGGTACAAACTATTCTTATCCTCCGAGTAATACGGTAGCTCACACTCTGGAATTAGGCATGTACGGGCGTGTAATTTCGACGTCCCAAATCAATCCCTAAATGTTTGGATTTTCTTTGCCACATGGTCATAGAAAATTGAAAAACCTTGATGTACAAATACCACTGATTATTATCAGATCAAAATTATTCAACATATCATTTATATGAGCTTCAACGCAATGCAGCAATTATTCGAATCAGTAAAGTATTTCTAAAACATATAGATTGGATTTAATGTCACTGGTCAGCGGTCATGTACTGCTTTTCGTCGTTGCATAGATACGGCATAAACAAAGAATACCATCCGTTTACAAAATTACACATACTGCTTGTCTTCTTAGCTCAAATTCTTTCCATAGATGTGTTTTAATACATTTGCAATATTTGCACTAACATCGCACATTCAACCATATTTTGGTCACAGATTACTGCCCATAACTACAGTGGGCTAGAAATATGCTCGTATTATAAATGTGCCTGTGTTTTTCAATACCCGTAATGCGTTTTTGCTACTTACCTAGGTACATCAGGAGTATTTTACACATTTGTAAATAAGACATCTTGACCTTGATTTTGACGTAAACGTTTCGATCCTCACCAGAATTGTGTTTCATATCACCTAAAATTAACTAAGAGTTCATACATTATAGATCCTTAGAATTATATTTCTTTAGTGCCCCTCACAGGGCAGAATAACCACATTCTATTTTTGTCCCACAGGTGCTATGTTACGTTCGACGTTAAAGCCTAAACAATCTTGCAACGCATATCCTTATGAAACAAATACCTACTTTGTAACGATTAAGACCCACAATTACATAAATGCCCAAAAAGTAGAAGTGTAAAATATTTTTGAAGTTAATATTTGATCTCTCTTCAGAAGCGTGTGTGTAAATTATTTTCAAACACAACTATTGGAAACATTTTAGTAAGTACATTACGGAATTAACGGAAGTTTTTAGAGTTGCTGGACCGTGTATTGTATTTTTCACTCATAATACCTTCTCACGAAGGTACATCCATATATTAACCATAAAAAGATGAAAGGTTTTTAAAATACGATTCATAAAAATTAAACTCTAAGTAGGACAAATTCAATTAATTACGACATCTGTGACGTGAGCTTAGATTTTTTCAAAATATCTAATTCGAAATAACCTTTACTTATATGCACTTACAATACATATCTATATACATTGTGAATTGGTCTTAATTCGTGGTCGTATGTACACTATAAAAAATTATGAGATCTTCCCGTAATATACCACAAGTTATTTATAGCGCCATTCTTAAATGGTACTACATACGCGGAGTACCTACGTACCTTTAAAATGGATCCCATTGCGTTATTAATTAATTCGAATTTTATAGTCAAATGAAAACCGAATTAGCTTCAGGGTGGCCGAGTTATTAATAAAATGTCTGTTTTACTACTTCGAATAACCTAAAGTTATTAACTAATGCAAATCGATTGAAAACTAATCGTACGAGTATTTATCTGAATTACATAAATTTGAAGACTCTCATCTTTTTCTCGTACATCTCAAGGATAAGATATTTAAACACATCGGAACATGTACCTATTTGTTTCCTTTGATTGACCTGCGGAAAATCCTTTTTTAGTTGGCTGTGAAATATAACATATTATCTTATTAATATTATAAACGTCAAAGTGTGTTTTCGCGTATGTTCCGTTTTCAAGCCGAACCGCTTGGCCGATAGCCTAATATTTTATTCCTTTTAAAACAATTACAGTATCAAACACATCGAACACTCCCTTCGAAATCTTGTTCAAACAATAATCAAATTGTCAAAACATGTTTGCACGGTGGTATTTTCACACCACTTAATTCAAACAAGCATCTTACGATTTTCATCCGCTATTCGTTTCTCACATCTTAAATTCACAAAACACGTAATAAAGACATCACTGTTAATTGTTGTTGTCAAGTGCACCAAAAACAAAAGCGTTCAAGTAAAACTACAGTCTCGTAAAATGTTTTAATTAAAATGAAGGGAACTTGAAATTTAAGAACACGTTTTTATGCAAAAACTTGAGAATTCTTCTTGAGAGAACTTGAGAATACTTAAGTAAAATCGTTCAACAATTACAATACACAGCTATTATCGAATTCACTAATTACTACATAATGTTAAAATTGCTAGTTTGAAAAAAATATAAAAATCTTCAAACTTTATTGACTAACAACCGCCGGCTATTTGGATAGCAAATGATCCATCTTTGGACCAGATCATCTTCCAGATTACATCCGATACTAAAATAATACTGCTTTGCTGTGATAAAACAAACAGATATTTGCATATCAGGATCAAACGGTTGCTTGAATTTTGTTATGTGGATGTTGGTACTAAACGGTTTTGATACATTTACGAGTATATTATTAAAATAAACGACAAGCGATCCATTAAAAACTCGTAATTGGAATTTATTTCATTGCGCTCAGAATGGAAAACCCCATGTTCCTGTATTTATTGCTTCTTGTAATACTAATAGCTACGACGATCGCGTATTTAATTTCCAGTATAACGCCAGTTACCCTGTTATTCTGAGATTTTACACAAGATTTCTATTTAGGTATGTTTAAAACAAATCTTTGATTTATATTATGCTACTGAAGCCCAGCATGACCTAAAAGGGATTTAAAGTATTTTTTTGTCAATTTTTTGGCAAGTATCAAGATTTCCTTCCTAACCGACTGTTAATCATTTTATATTCTGAACCAGCAACCAGATTGGATTACTAATAGCTTAATACCACAGTGCGTGGAGAAAGGTGCCTGATTTCTCAGCTTCAGCCTCAGTCGGATGAGGCACCGTTTAACAAATACATGTTATTAACAACTTCGTTTGTCTAAATATAAGTGCCAATAACAATAGCTTTGCTCAACTTTTTCGAGTTTAATATACATATGGGATGTTTTGCTCGATAAAATTGATTTTGAGTCGCCGAAAATCAAAACAGGCCGTCGGATTAAAGAAATATAATAATTTATATAGCACTGTGTTAATATTGAAATTAAACTGTAAGCTCACACTTAAAACATTAATGTGGTTCAAAATTATTCGGTGAAAAACTTGACCACCTAATATAATCAACGTGAAAATAATTATCTTGTAACGACGTATCCCCGTCTTTTGAGCGTAGTATATCCCGTCAGGAGATTGAGAGACATGTTCGATGACCCTCATGATGACATCACACGGCAAACTAAGCCCCTGAGAACCCCTAAACTCTTGAGGACTCAACAAACACTACACGTAAAGCACACACATATTACGCCCTTTCCTCGTCGGCGAGGAATTCCAGAGGTTTACGCGACAAGTGTGAGGACGTTCCTTAGTAAGCGGCTGTAAAGTCCACTGGGGTCAACAGCAATTGTCAATAAGTAAAAAAAACAATCTCCTATACCTAGTGAATGGCAATCAATAATAGATAGACAAGTAAAACAATAAGTAATTAAGATTCTACGCGATTTTGTAGCCCGTTCTATGTGAAAATGCCTAATTGTAGCACTTGCCTAAATAATTGAAACAGGTACATAAGTCAATTATCTGAATGCATATTATTTAATAAATATGTATTTAGGTACAAAATGCAAAATTTAAATTCTTCGACTTATCCGATGTAAAATATTCATTAGTAAAGCTATTAATACGACAACCTTAAAAGGATTAAGGAACATTAAATGATAGGAGTTCTGTATGAAAGACGCAAATAGTATTCACAAAAATGTCTTTATTGCATACTGACTGACTTAATAATGATTATTTATTAGGAAATAGTTATGACCTAAATGTATTCACATATAATTTTCTATTTATCTTCAATACCTGAAAATTTTAATTGTTTAGTTTTTAAACTATTTAAATTCGAACGTATTCAGAAAGACTTAAATAGCATTATTGAGCTTACATTAGACCAAACAACTCTTCGCCACTGATATTGATAAATTGTTTTGTACAAGCAAATGAATCTGCGGATTTATGCTAAATACTCTATATTATCTATATAAACCTTGCATCACTTAAGCATATCAATAAAGAAATGAGGCCACCCATCTAGCGCCCCACGCGGCGTCCTCCGCCACTGTGACGGATTCCGTACCCGCCCCTCATTTGTTATACAAATTTTATACTACCCTCCGAGCGAAAGCTCAGCAAACCGTCCAAGTTCTTCCAAAGAAACAATGGACAAAACTTCACCGTGGATGTATTTACGATTCCCCGCTATTTATAAATTTGTTTTATTATGAGAAATAACAGTACCTCTAATCCAATGTAACATTTTAAAAATCAATAGGACTAAAGTCGTCCTTACACATCGAGTCGCGTTTATTACAACTTTAAATTTACCACTTTAAATTACCGATTCCGTAGTTTGTGCATTAAAATAAGGTGTTGTTTACACATACACATTCATCAAGTAAACACAAACAGTAAAAGAACTACCGATTCACAGCGGGCTACGATATAATCGGAAGGTAAACGAAGAAATCCCATTTAATTCACTACCACCTCAGGACAATATGCAATTGTGCGGAGTGCACAGCAGTCGTGATTGAGACGGCAGAAATGGATTACACAGTCCTGCCGCGGGGTGTCGGCGTTAAGGTATCGTCTCTTGATTAAATAAACCTTCAAGTCAATGTCACGCCGCCGGCCCATCGTGTCAGTCTTCGGCATATTGCACGGGATCCATATTGCATTGAGAAAATTTTAATCCTTTGACTTAACATACAACATACATCCATCCAAAGCAATTTGTATCCACAACCTATACAATAAGGACAGGATATTTCTAAATACATTTTAAACGTAAGTTTTGTTTAGAAAACCATAATTTTGAAATACCTTCCTAATTAATGTAGAAGACTATGCTATGCAATATTTATTAATATGAAAATTGTAATTAGCAAACACAAAAAGCCATCTAAGACTATTGATGTAATGGAATGTTTATCATTCTAGCTGGTAATGAAGTCGGTATAGAGTAAATGAATTAAATAAGTTGGAGACAACTGGCAATTTTTTGTACGTCATCTTCAGATGCTTTGTCTCTTAATATTCATTACGCGTAGCATGTTGTTTACATTTTTGCCATACAGAAGAAAGGATTCAGTTACGAGAGCGCCATGTCCTCAGGGAGCCGCGGTAATCATCAATTTGTTGAGAGTAAAGAACTATTTGTCTACGCGCTCAACATTAGTCAGTGACGACTCTTGAAATGCTGATAATCGCAACTCGTTACTATTTATAGAGCAACTGTCCACATACCAAACTAAATCGACATTTTCTACTGTAAGATGTAATAAATTCTTAAATCTTTTCGCATAGTAGAAGATAAGACATTAAGGGGTTAAATCTAAGGATTTCGCAGCACAGAAGTTTTTGTCGACTGTCGATACACAACGATACATTGTTTTCTATATATGTAATTGTTTTGTATATGACTTATTGATTAATAAACTACCTTCAGAGGTATTTTAGTCACACGAAAAATAGAAATGGTTTATTGTTAACATTTTACTTTTTCATTCCACCCAAAATTATTACCTATAAAAATTCCAAGTGTTAGACTACCATAAAAGAAGTAAACGACATCTCCAGCGAGCTCTCATAATTTAGAAGCGAGAAATCTATTAACTACGCTTAGAACCGTGCTGTTCCCGAAAGAAATAAGTAAATGAGACTATCGGACGGTCTTGATCCCAATTAGTTCAAGTAACCTTCTAATTTAAACGTTCTGTAGTATATTTTTGAAAACATCGCTTTAATAGATTATGTATACGTAGAGGTATACTATCACACGATAAATATATTCAATAAAACGACGTAAATTGCATAAATATGTGTATTGTATCTTCGACATAAATAAAATTGATACACCCAATTTCGTTAACAAAGGATTGTTGACAAGAATTTAGAATTATATCAGATTTATTTAGAACTGAATGTAATTTCTGACGATTCCATACCATAATTTAGTTTAAAATTGCATAAATCAGTAATCATACAATAAACTAGGTACAATAGGAACATACGTAAGTCAGTCGGATCGAGCGAGGGGCTAATAAATTCAGAGAATTGACTCGCGGAGTAGTGAGAAGTCGTCCATTTACAGAAGCCGCCACGTTACAAGAGCATAAATCTAAGCGGAGTGTCTTCGGCCTCTCGGCTCATGAATGGCCGGGATATGAAGGATGACCGGGCATTAAGGCAAAGCTTGTACGCCGCATGTCAAGCACGGCCTTAAACAGGACATTTTGACAACCAACGATACGTGAACTGAAATATGAAAGCCTTGCTACGATTTCGACGGACGGAGAATATGAAGAATGATAAATAAATGACAATTATCTCTGACCGTGTAAACTTTGCTTTGTGATACGAGATTACAATGTACATAAGAAAACCTCAATGAGGATATTTATTGTGACAGATTTCTTTTCTTCTTTCTGTTTTAGACATTAAACATAGTTTCACATAAATTCATATTTTAAAGATTTCTTTCGACAGGTTGTCGTCGACTCAGCGGCTTCGAGTGGAAGTTGAAAGCAGTAAAAAAACACAATGGAATTATGCAGTCCTAATGGTGCTCCGAACATGGGCATTAATCTCGTCATACAATATTGATGTTTTCAAAATTTATAGCCAATGCTTAAAGAAAATCTCAAAGTCAATTTGACTTATTAATGTGTGAAGAAGCTCACCTCTTTAGAAAACGGTACCCCGGTGACATATTTTTATAAATTCACCCCACATCATTAGTGGCATATTTTCGTTTGCCATCCATAGAATACAATTGAATGTGATCGTCAAAAACATAAGTTATAATTTTAATAAATCTATGTATTGTTGTTTGTTCTTCTAAAACGTCGTTTGAAAAAGCGGTATCCTACAGACACGTTTCCCTCGACTTTTAAAAATATCTTACATATAAATGCGAATCAACATTGAGGGTGCAATTCCATTGACGGAGTCTCAAACTTGACTTTAATCTGCTTAGAAACTTCAGAACATTTATTTCCAAGGCACGTTCCGCGGCTGAATGAAGTTTAATCTGATTCGCTTACAAATAGATACATTATCTTTTTGTTTAATGAATTCTTAATCGTTGAATAGTTTACTGTCTCGTGTTTATTGTTAATTGTATATGCGTTTGGTGGGTTCGTTCATTAATGCAACGGCATGTCCAAAAGGCATTAATGCTTAAATAACATTTTGTCATACCCTATGTAATAGGTAATTATAAATAAAGCCTAATTACATTTAAAAAATCCATTTTATTGTTTTATTTATAAATTGTCTTGAAATAAAATTATAACTTAATAATAATAATCATCCATAATGCTGTAACGTAAAACACAAACTTGAATAAAGTATTACGATATAATACATATACTAGTATGTACAATGCTACACAACTTTACATGTTTCGTGGCAAACTAGTGATTGAATGAAATACCAAAATACCTTTCTTTAAACGTGAAAAAATATGTGACCCTCTTAGTCTATACCTTAGACAACTTTCGTAAAATATGAACATTATACATACTCGTATATAATGTGTTATATCGTAAATACTGATCTTAACATACCACTATAGATGATATTAGTATCTACAGTGGGGCGTAACGATAGCGTCTTTTATAATTTGCATTGGGATTTGATTTGCACGCTGCTTCATTGTAATAAAAGTATTTAGGTAACACGTGACGACAGGCGCTGGAGGCTAGTGTCGGGTTTGCAAATTATGGCAATTCTGACACCTACGAGGTGCTAACCGGTGTACCCCTGTAATTTGCGAACTAAAAACTTTGAATGTACTGATGGCGTATACAACGATTTATATATAACCAACGAACCTATATCACACTCATTATTACCTACACAACTCATAAAAATACATAGGTATAATATTTGCGATACACACACGAAAATATAAATGAGAAAGTTTTTAACTGGTTTAGTAAAATGTACAAAGGAGGAATATCAAGAATGAAGGCTCAACTAATGCTACGTTGAATGTTTTTTCCATCAAATGTTTCGATTAATTCAACTAACGCGCGAAAGCAATATATGCACTAAATCAAAATATGTTGTATTCGGTTATGGTTACGTTAAACGTCCGATAGCTTGCGGCTACTCTACGTTCGGCAAGTTTTAGAGTAAAGATATTACCGTATTGATAAGCCCAACAGCCAGCTGGTAGAGCGAGCTGCCGAGCGCAACCGTGTGTAACACGGTCCAGGCTGGGCTCGCCTACCGATCTTTGCATCCGTACATCCTCTACAAAACAATGGCCGGCCGGTCGAACAAAAGGAAACAAGCGATCGATTTTAAAATCAGCCCCGCAATCTCTGCGCGGTGTAATCTTACAAATATTTATTATATGTCAAAACAATATGCCGAAATGGAACGCTTATTGTGGTTTTTACAAATGTGTCTGGTTTGCTTGGAGCGCTCGTTAGCGTGAAGTACGATGCATTGTGGGGTACAATGGGGGGCGGACCGCGGCCCGCGGCGCCTGCGCAGCGCGGGAAAATGCTCGCCTTCGTATACGTTTAAATCAATGACAGTCATCGGAATCTATGTTTATATCAACACGTCTAAACTAGATCGTACATATATATAAAGAATAATATTATCAGATTTATCGCTTTATTGTTGTATTCTTAATTATGAAATGATAAATGAATCACATTAAACTATGTATTTTCAAACTACGTTATTCCTTTCAAGTATGTTCAACTTCCTAAATAATCGTAAAATTTAAGGGCTTTCCATATTAGGTTGTCATTTTAATATTTGGTTTCTTTACAAATAATTTACAGTTGCAGATATTCTGGTACCTAGTACTTAATGTTTCAAAAAACACTTCCAATTTTCATTTACACCAGTAAGTGCACTTGTGTCATATAATTGATATGAATATTTCAAGTATTACCGATTAAAAAAGTTCATTACATTTCTGCACGAATATCATAACATCGTACAAGAAACCCGATCAAATAACTTGCCCAACTTAAATATAAATATTATTGCGTGGATTATGCGACGAATTCTGGGTACTTATGAATACTCATACTCAATTTACCCATTAAGCTGTTTGGATGGAGATAAAGAAGTAATCATAATATAATATGCGAGGGTCCCGTTAATTATGGCAACGGGTACGGCGCGTGGCAGTCGCGAGCAATCTCATCCTGCCACAGTTTTACGACAAAATAATATTCTTTAATTATAATGGAGCATCGTGAGGTAAAAAGGCGGCGCACGCGACATCTGTATTAAATTTTAATGGAATAACAGTTGCACCTGCCCAGTGCGAAGACCCGTCGCGAGCAAGTTATTGCGTATTCGGTTCAATCCGTTAAGTATTTAATTAAATACATATTAATTAGCGCACCTACCGGTATAATCTAAACATGTTAATAAATTTTGAAGGTAAAGTATCTAAATAGTTACAGTATGTAAAACATTTAAAATATTGAGAAATATGATACTGTATCGCACACTGAAACATATTTTGAAGTCATTCCAATGCCATTTATTTCTGTTGTGTTATTGGTACCAGTATTTTATTTATTTACAATTTTTAAACTTATACTTAAATAAGAGATATATTTTTAAATGTTCTGGAACTTTCATCTTAAGAATAAAGAAAGACGGTCGTGAAAGTTATCTCTATCAAAAGGTGTCAAAATCAATATATGAGATATTTTAGAACAGGTACTTGTGTTCACTTACGCAATTACAACTGCTAAGGTA
>DWDX01002820.1:0-14322 GCA_018245675.1 Agara michaeli
GAACTAGTAGACTTGTAACATCTTTATATGTACCCATATTTGTGCAAATAAACGTCTTTGTCTTTGTCTTTGTCTTATTATAATAACTTTGAAGAGTAAACATATATCGTATATTTTTTATGTAAGTAGCATTAAATTAGGCATTTAGAAATGTTAAACAGTGCGTTAGTTATTATTATTATTATATAAACAAAACTAAGCTGGGGTGTTGTTTCACGTGATTTTCTTAAATCGTGACCCCTCATTGTATAGTACCTATATTATGTCATTGGACTTCCATTATTAATTATAGTGAAGCAACACATAGTATATCGATGTAATAGTGTATATTTTATAACGCTAAATAACAAATACTACCACGACTAGTAATACACTTGGCAGCCAATAAATAAACTTAAGGTACTAAGCCTGTTTTGATGTTGACTTAGGTCGCAGTGACCTTGTACCTATAACAAAAAATTATAAACATGACTTGTGAATTCTATTCAGTTACCAAACAAATACCCAATACTATACACGTTTGGCTAAGTAAAGCGCATATGATACTAAAGTAGATATCAAATTGATTATTTCGACTAATACAATAAGCAATATGAGTCCAGCTGAAAGTAAAAAATATCGATATAACGCGCCGGTTCATGCCTCAGAGGGTTTATAGACGCAGTGACGCCCGGCAGGGACGGCAGTGGCGCGCCGCGGCCTCAGTGTACACGCGTGTCGATGTGATCGCGTGCCGGTCACACTCCATAGCTTTCCCGCACTCGTTCCTGACGATCGATAACACAAAGCCGCGTGAAAAATAAAAAACAAAGTCAACCACATTCTGATCGCTACACCCCGAGCCACCCCAAATAATTTCTTGAATATTTTTGCGCGAAGTACTGATTCTGTCATCGATAGAATCGCGTGTCGCAGCCGGCGTCAACAATGTAGCCATAGTGACGCGATTATGTTGACGATTTGACAGCAAACGATTCAATGAAACGATAATGTACACATAGATGTCGCGAAAAAGTGCTGTTGAATTTATAAAATAAACTTTTAAAGTAAATTGTTAAACGTTATGTGTGTTATTAAAGTGTATTGTTAATAAATGACAGTAATTATCAGTTAATTAGGTGTATGTGATAATTTCACGAGATGGGGAATGGAATGAACAAGGTAAGACAGTTTGTTTAGTTTAAGTTACATTACAGCGAGATGAGATGTTTCAGAATCTGCGGAGTTTGGAAGCGGCAAGTTACGTAACGTTAACGTAGCCCATTCGTAGCTCGTAGCATTTGTAAAACGTTGAAGACATCACTATGTGTATTGTTGTGAATGAGACATCAAACATGTTATTTAAAAATGGAAACAATACTATTCTTACAGTATTAGATTCTAACATGTAATTAATGCTATGTTAACATGCATGCAATGCTAACCGTCATACCGGAAAATTTTATGCTCCTGATCGATAAACGACTAGAACTCCGAGAATTTTTTTTTTATTAAACAGTACTCGATTACTTTTTAAGTAATTCTTTACTGTTATTTGAAATATTTAATCTCATCATTTTACTTAAACATGCTTAAAAATGGATATGTTATTTTAGTGTACGTATTATCGTTCATATAACCTTGTTTACATGCAAAATTAAATAATTTCTTTGTAATACAATTGTTTAAAACATATATAATATACTAATATAAATATAAAACTGGGAAACAACAAAGAAAGCAAGCAGTAGGTATTTACTGGTTATGCTAAGTAGATTTAATGTCTGATAAAATGTACAAAATTAGGGAAAAAAAGAATATGTGAACTCCCCTATTTTTTTACTGTTTGTTACATTTATTGATTTTTTTTGCTACATACACGTGATAGCTTATTATTTAACGAAAAAAATAAAGCGTTTCATCGATTAGTATTGTATGTAGGTACCTACTTCCAACATTGATTTTCTTCAGTTATATTTTTGGCTTGGATTCAACTTTTATTGCAGTAATAGGTAAGTATTCGCCGACATTTCGGGAGGTACCTTTTATAACAGTTAAATAAATAAATATGTATCTAGTGATGATTTTACGAGATTTTAACATACCTATTTATAAATTCAGACTTATCTATCAAATTCAAATCTATTTTTGGAAAAAATACTGATGCGTGGACTCTAAAAATTATTAATTTAATTTAATTAGTCTTACCATAATATCTCGAACGTGTTTAATATAAAAACATATTCAATATAAGACACGGGAACAAAAATTTAGTTTCATAAAACAAAACGAAATCTTATTAAAGCAGGGCAACACATGTGTCTCATTTGTCCCCTTGTTATTGTCCTCAAAGCTTGTTTTCCTCTTGGTTTTTGGAGACAAACATCTAATATACATCTTTTCTTTATCTGGCAATTTTCGTAAACATCTGACCTGGAACCGCAGATGCCTTTATGTTTATAAGAATTGTACCGTAGGTATCTACATACCCACATATTGTATAAAATATAATCATGAATATAAAAAACTTCTTTCAAACTACGCACGGGTTTTATAAGAATATTAGTTGCCTGGTATTCGTTACTGATAAGACTGCACGAATAGGACTCATCGCTTACCTTCATCTCTAACTTCATTCGAATACAATATAATAAGTTACAAGTCTAGATTTACTAGTGGAAAACGACATGACACATTAGCACCACTTGTTAACAATAATAAAGAATAACTAAATTATATTTAAACCACAGTGTTGGATCGTAGCGAATCCTAATCTACAAGATTAATGAGTTTCTTTATGACCGTCGTATTATACTCGTACAAAGCTTGAGCGCATGATATTAATTTCACTCTGTTGAATATACATACCTACGTGCATACATAACGAAAATTTAAATAAGGATGTGTTATTAATGTAATCAGTACGAACAAAGTGAAACTAAATGTTCTTAAATGCCATAAAGGTAGCATCCGTCAGTTGCCTACAGAACTTTTGCAAAAAAAGGCGAAGATAAAAATTAAAGGTATTAATGTACAATTTGCCAAACGATTCATATTCTTGTCTCGGTAAATGTGTATCACAAACAAGTTACAAACGTCTTTTTCATGACCCGGCCTTACTTTTGTTCGTATTGTGTTACCGCCGCTTTGTTTGAAGTAACGAAGTGTGGAGCCTAATTGACGTAGGTCAACTTGATTACGTCGTATAATGGTAGTTTAGTACGCAATTAACGACTAGAAACGTGACAATACAAAGTCAGATAGCTTAGTTTTAAAAAAAGGGTCATTGTTTTATCCATAAAAGATTCATGGCGTTCTTATTTTATGCTTCAGTTACAGTAATCTCAACCATCAGTTTAAAAGGCATGTTCAGTTAATTATAATTATTAATGCCATTAGCTCTGGCTATGTCTATGTCTCTTTATATATACTTGATAATTGTACGACTTATCATTTCTTAATTGCACATCTTAATCGATTTAATCATCACGTTTTAGAATCAAACTTTACACGTTGTGTGAGCTGTTTTGCCGCGATCAACGACTTTGCTTTAATGCAACTCTAACCTGGAGGTAGATAGTTCCATTATTCTAGATAGTTTATAGTCCATGTCAAACCAGAAAATTGTGTCTAGTTACAAAAGTGATGAAATATCTAACTCTCTCTTTGTCTAAGAAGATTGAAAATCTAATCTGCACGTATGCGTGTGGTATCAGGACTATCTCCGCACCCACTCTTAACCCCATAATAAGAGTGTTCGACTCTCCTTCAAGGTATGACGCCATAATGTTTGCAACTTGTCGATCCAATTTCCCGTGTGTATCAACACTTTTTCATGTTGCAACAGAAATAGAATCTCTATGAATTTTAAATTCCTAGCTCGTATAAGGGTGAGCTTTTAGTTAATTACCTACTTTGACACGAGTATTTTTGTGTGCCTTGCTATAATACAGGTTTTCGCGTATGTGAAATATGTATATCTATATCGATTATTTTAATGCTATATATTTCCAGTTTAAAAAAGTCTAAAAACGAAGCAATGAAACTTCTGTTCCACATTTGTAAATTTTACATATAACATCAGATATTATGCTTGAAGCAGCTCCCTGCAATAACATCGGTACCTACCTCCATTATGTGGATAGAAATTGATTTACCTAATATTAGTATAGACGACATAAAACTTTGTCATAATACTATAGTACGGCATGCAAGATAGGTACCACGCCAGGAGTAGGATGCAATATTTATTGATACAATATTTTACATGAAATTAGATTATATAGGTATTAAATAATTGATATATAGAATAAAAAAATCGTTAAAATTTATTTATGCCTTCGTCGTATTTAAAGTAGAAATAATGGTAAAATAAATTAAATATAATTTTACAAATCCTAGGAGTTTGTAAATTGTAGAAAGAAAAAAATTATAAAGCCAACTCTAAATAATGTGAAAAAGCTCCATTAAATGATTACATGAAGGGTAATAAAAATATCTTAAGAACTTGAGCGGAGCGTTCATTTCCGTTCAGTAATAGTCAGTCAGTCAGTTCAGTAAAAAGCATTAAAAAATCACAGTGAAACGTTAGAAAATCTTGATATAAGCATATGAAATATTTCTACCAGGTGCATTGATAAAGCGCTGAGAAATTCTATTCTTTTAAAGTTCTTTTCCATTTCGATTGTTGGTAGATTTCCGAACAAACGTCGAGCGGAGATGAAGTGGGTCAACGTTTTAACCGCCCTTGACATCCATCGTTCGTTTGGATTTAGGCTGCCTTTATTTAAACTGCTTCTAATTTACATAAGCGTTGCGAACAATGCACAGCTTGAGGCGATATTCATTCTGTTCGGAAGTAAATGTTTTGTATGCATTTGTGGTTTAAAGTAAATAAGAGCATTTTTAAAAGCAAGCCATTTCTATCTTTGAAATACAATGAATTTGTGCAGCGACTGAAGAACTGTTTTTGTGAAGAAAGATTTTAAAGCTATTTAATTTAATTTTGTATAATATTGTTTTTTAATGAATAGCTGCTCGTGCGATTTGTATCCTAATTACGCATTTAAAAGAATCTAAATATCCGGCTCTTTGTATCAGGAAAAGGATAGTAGTCATATTGTTGTAGTCTATGGGCAAACCGTGAAATACATATAATTAGTCGATGGAAATTATAAACATTAGGTATACGATAAAATTAGATTGAAAGTTGCCACGCCGGAACGAGCTTATTATGCAAAGCACAAGGCCGTCCCTAGTCGCAGTCCTTGGAGAGCCCAGTGCCTTCCCTAATCGGGCATTCGCGAGAGTTTTAGAGGGCAAAAATCCCACACACCCCCAACTCCTACCCCAAGAGTTTTCGGAATTTTTTTAAAAGATTTCGTTCTCGTCAACAAAAGAGTTTCACAAAATTTTAAATGCTTTCATTACCTATGTTTTTGTAAGGATAGAGATATTTGGCACACTTTTTGCTTACCCCATTAAGGATGTGGCGAGATAGTGTAATAGTAATGATTGCAGTCATAAATATTTTTCTTGTTTCAGGTGCTCTCGGGTCTCTACGTAGGCAATTATCGGGACTCGAAGGACCCTGTGCAACTGGACAAGTTCAAAATAACGCACATACTCTCTATACACGACGCTGCTCGAAGACACCATTCCGTGAGTATTGGATATTTTTTTTATTTTGTCATTTATAGTATAAAAGTTATATAACTGCTATATAGGTATAACTGCTATATCTTTATAGCATAAAAGTAAGAAAGCATGTTTTAATGCCTAATGGCAGTTTCCCATTCCTCTACTTCATTGAGGCAGGTGTTAAACTATAATACATTTGATTATTTGAATGTAGACGGAGCGCGTCAGGTTTGCAACGACAGAGATATTTGGCACTCGGTGCTTTCTGCCTACCCCGTTAGGGACCTGTCGTGACGATATGTTGTTTTGTTTTATAATACATAGTACGTATTCCATAATATGAAGGAAATACATTTATGCCCAAAACACATAGTACAGCCATATAGACAAAAAAACATAAATAATTCCTGAACAAAATGAACACAATATGATTTTCTCGGCGATATAAATTGCAATCATTTAACCAGAATGTCTTTATCATTTTTAGCGAATTTGAAATCCTATACACACTATTCATGAAGCTGTCTGCGTAAAAGAAAGGAATTGTGAATACATGTAGGTACTACTTCACGATTGTACTTCCTTTGTAATGTTACGTAAATGAATTGAATAATCTAATACGTCCGCTCCGGTTTGCACGCGGTTCATTTTTACCGTCCACGTGTAGAATATGGAATGAACTTCCTCATGCCTCGCGAGCCACTTCCGGAGAGCTATAAAATTGTAATCTACAGAAAAAAAAAACAATTTTACTAACTCCTTCGGTATGACGTTATGGTGTATTTAAGTTACAGTAATGTCAATATAAGTACTGTCCTACGGACCTGAACAAAAATTACGTGTCATTTATTTTTTTCATATGATGCAATTGATTATTTTGGACATTTTTTCATATTACGTTAAGGTACAAATAAGTAACATGTATGTACTTATTATATGTATATTTTTCCATACTACAATGTGAGCAAAAATACTATCATAATTTCCTTCGCGGCAATCGAATGTCCAAAGTTTAAAATGCACCTGTTATGATCGCTTTAGAGATCATAATATTTATTTCATAATGATGTTATAACCACTATTCTAAATTTAAACGGATGCTTAAATCAAGTTCGTAAATTTTGAGTGCCCCTGACTCAATCCAGTTCCCTCGGCGCAACAATGTATTCTGAACCTCAAAACTACCACCGTCAATATTTATAGATCGACAGTACGAAGGACAAAGCTTAGTTATCATAACGTTAATGAAGGAATTTCATATTAACTGCCGTAAATGAAGACAGTGAAAATTGCAGCTTGTGTTCGTAAATTTGCACTCGTGATATTTTTCGTATGGTAGGGATAGCTCTCTTAATATGTACTTAGGTAACTAGTATGTTTAATAGTAACAACTCTTCAAAGGGAACGTATTTGATGTAATTTCGTTATATGTTATTTCGTTAAATATCGGGTATTGCCAATAAATATTTCATGTTTCCTTTTTAGTTCTACCTATTTTAACTCCTACTGTTCCAAGGCAAGACTTCGGAAGCTTGCAAGTTTAATTGCAAACTTGTTTACCCCGTAGTAGAGTAATGCGATTCTGTGGACGAAATTAACACTTACAACATCTAAAAGCTATTATACATGAATCAAAATGTTCAAATGCTTTCTAAAAATAGATACGAGTTGTTACAGCGCCAATTAGTGTTCCAAAAAAAAAAACTGGATGATGAATTTTAGACAGATGTAGTGTGATTTTATTTTCTTATTCAGAGCGGGATTTGTATGTACATACCCTATAGTTTACACGCCAGTTCCATACCATAGTCATTAATACGCTTTTCTTAGCTTCACTTGTAACTAACTATGTAAGGTAATCTTATAACTTAAATTTAACCCACTTCCGGTTTGCCGGAAAATTTGTACAGATGTTCAAATCCGACGATAATACAATATTTTCATATTAAAAATAAAAAATTAAAAACTAATAATAAAACATTTCAAAATGAATAATAGTTTTAAACAAAACTATAAAACACGCCATTAATGCCATTCAAACTAAAAAAGTAAAAAATAATTTCAGCTAAGACCTAAGAAGCTGCAAAAAGTGTGGGGTAGTAGTGAGGTATAAATAAAAGAGATAAAAAAAATATACTTTGATTAATTATGCTGGTTGCCATATCGCGTTTTAACCTTTACGGTTCGGTACGCTCAGACCCATCGCTTATTCATGCCCAATCCCTAACAAACTCATCCCAAAGTAACTTTCCAACGTCACCGCTGTCGTCAATAAACTATGAGAATATTAATTTAACATCGCTGTTAAGAGGGTGATTTTAAATTTACTGTTTCAAAAAGTCACACGGTGTTTCGAATATAAAAAAAGAATTTAAACAAAAATCACTACATAGTATAAAACAAAGTCGCTGTCCGCTGTCCCTATGTCCCTATGTATGCTTAGATCTTTAAAACTACACAACGGATTTTGATGCGGTTTTTTTAAATGGATAGAGTGATTCAAGAGGAAGGTTTATATGTATAATAATATATGCGCGAGACGAAGTCGCGGGCAAAAGCTAGTTACTCTGTAAATGTTTATGCGACGCCAATTAAAAAATGTTTATATTTGAACATTTTAATTTTGTAATATTATTACAATCAATCTCTATTGGTGCATCGTGGCAGAGTATGCTCCCGGCATCCCACTGTTCTGAAAGATACCCGAGAGCCAGTAGTGGGATCTAAAAAGCGTTGCAAACAGACATTTTAATAACTTGAAAGTTATATTCATAGTGTGATGTAACATAAAAATTATTACAAACCGGTTCAGCAACAGTATGCGGCAAAAATTGTATAATCATATATGCTGTTAACATGCGGTACACAACATAAATATACGTGCAGCAAAAGTATAACATATCAAAGTAACATTTTAGATTAATTGAAGTCCATTATATGTACTTAAGCGAAGAATACTTTTGTACAACGGCATATAAAATGTACATCGTAGATACCTACCTAATTGTTACTGCAACATAATTACCTCCATCCAATTTCCGGGCGCGGCTAAAGTAAATTTTTGTGATAGGTACCAACAACTTCGTTAGTAAACATTTCTATGTATATATCGCTCGGTTAAATATTTTTATACAATATTGAACGAGGGCATCGAGTAGGTATGCTCATAACTTTCAAAAAATATGAGCTAGTCATGAAGTAGGCAAGTATCGCTCTTGCATTAGATATACGCAGAATATTTAACGGTTAAAGTGACTTCATCGACATCGAAAGGTCTGCGCTACATCCATGATTATCGTTTTCCTCCAGGGCCTAATTCTATCGAATCGAATTTTCAACTGTACTGACACCCCCGAGACCCCAATTTACTTTACTACTCGTCCCAACGCTTACTAACAGCCAATGGTTTATTTATAGTGCCGTAAACACCAAATTGAGTCTGGAAGTACGCACGGAAAATTGTCTTTATTGTAGCGCTGTTACTTTCGAGTTCTTTTTAAAACTTTCCGATAACATTACTCTATGAATACCAATTACAATATAAAAAACATCGCTTTACCACTTATAGCAAATAATTATTGCATTGTATTCTATTCTTATTCAATTCAAAATATCGTAGCTGTATCAAAATAATGTATATTATACTATAGGGACCTACTAACGCGATTATATATTTAACATAGTGCATAGTGCACTATTTAGAAAGAATACTGGCCGTTATATAAATTCTGTATTCAAATGTGTAAAAATAATATTTTATAATATCATGTTATATTTTTATTCATTCCTATTAAAATGGTGAGCATCGTTGGATGTTTTATTTTCTAAACCACGTATCTTGGGATTCTGCTTAAACAGGCACCTAAGTAAAGCAATATTCACTGTTTGTAACCCATATTTATGACACGGATGGAGACTAAAACTCTCCTGTACTGTTTCTTGCCATCAGTTAGATTTAAATTCACTCAGTTGCATTTCTTGTAACACCATCTGCAAAATTATTGTTCCAATTTTTCCCTAGCGCTGTGGTGATAGCTGAGTAGGTATCATTTGTTATCGCGAAGTAATTAGTGTGCAGAAAAGAAAAAAGCGGTTCACTGGTGGCACTGCTCGTATGTTGTAGTGCGACCCAGTTCTTAAGAATTATTACCTAATTCCTTTATTATTTACCTTCACTTTAAAAAACAATCATAATCACCACATTACCTTTGCGAATGTTAGGGAACAGTAAGTTTAAAAGCCAAAGAAAAATAAAAAAAACAATAAAAAACAAATAAATAATAAAATTTCTGTTCCAAGTGCTTCAAGCGTAAAATTATGACACAAATGAGTTAGCTTTAATCGGTTAGTTGGCTAAAGCAAAGGATAACCAAACACTTTGTTCCCAGGACAAGCATTACCTCTGCATTATGGCCTCGGATTCGCCGGATCAGAACCTCACTCAGTACTTCAGTTTATGCAACGACTTTATACATGCAGCGCGCCTCAGAGATGGGAATGTTCTCATTCATTGGTGAGTGCACTTAGCATTATGTAGCGTAATTGTTGTCGATCATTGGGCTTTGTAGATTTGATATTGTAATACATTAATTATAACTCTAGCCCGTTGGCTACGTTTACTATTTTCACAAAACACGTGTACATATATAACTAGATGTTATGTTATTTTCACACCATTTATACATATATTGGGGCGCGCCTTTGAACTTGCGTGCGCTCTTATGGCAGAAATAATACGTAGGTGCGTTATTTGTAACTCAGAATTTGAATATGTAATATAAAAATCTACACATGCTTTGACCTATTTATCAGTCTATATTTATACCAGTTTATAACCTTTGTGAACGTGTATAAAAATAGGTAGATGTGTAGTCGAGTTATTTATTCCCCGGGTGCACACGTAATACCTACCTACCCACGTAACGTTATTTAGTATGGTTATGTTTTCCCGCTCAACGGTTTTATGCGTCCGTCGGCTCCTTTTCATTCCGCCCCCTCTCGGCACCCTTTCTAGTTTTATATGTCTGTTTCGTTCAGAATATTTATTTGCACTTTCATTTAAAGCTTTTACTTTACCGCGATATACGAAGACTTATTTATTTTCGTTACAAATTTAATGTAGAGATAAAAAAGGACTTTGAATGTACAACATGGGAATGTACATAAAAAGTAAACTAAATAAATTGAACGTCTACATTGCAGTTAAATTTCATTCGGCTGTAATTAAACTGTGATGCGCCACCAACCAATCGATTACTAATTAGCGAACACTAATTGCTTAATGCGGATTAGGCTATTTGATCAATCAATGGCGGGTTACGTAAAACGTTTACCTTGAACTCGTTAAGGGTTGAAGGTTAAAGTTCATAATAACATTAACTGAAAATTTCTATAGCGTCTTATTTATTTTAAGCGTAATTATCTATGGTAGACAAATAGTAGATTCTCTTCCTACTACTGCCGTAGATGCGTAATGGATTCATGCATTACTACTCGGGTGTCAATTGCGTCTTCATTCGCAAGAAAACCTAAATAATTCCGGTACAATCTTTCATTCCTTATTTCACCCGTTTCGAAGTTGACATGACAACTCCATATGTAACATGACATGACATAAGTGACACGTCAACTCCATACGCAACATGACAATTCCATTCGTGAGATCGTCCATTCAGTGACTTTTAGGAATAAACCCGACAGAAAGTCACTTTCGAATTTATAATACAAATATGGAAAGTATTCCTATAACAACAGCAGTGATAAGATTAAATATCACTTGCTATATTGTTGAAAGAAAACACCTTTAGGAAATCCGCACTTAACAATTCTCCGTAACGGACGTTGAAGTGTGTAAACTGTGCCAACCAGATTTGGCCAGCGTGGTAAACTATTGGCTTCATTCTTCTGATTTTGTCAGGAGAGTCGTGTCCTACATTGAAACCATAATCTAGGTTGATCATTATGTTATTATCCTGAAGGGCTATTAGTCATAGACAACAGCTACTTTCGAAATAAATCTAACTAAAAACGAAGACGATAACAAAACTACGTCGACCCTCGTTTCATTAAATTATATTCGGTTCTACTAATTAAATTATATTATGATATTTTCATATAAATCAAAGTTCTACATTGCATATCGTGACGGTATGTAGCGTGATTTTTCAATCTCAATCAACATAAAATCGTGTAAATCGTGTCACGATAATAGTTCATCGTACTAATGGACTACTTTCCACAATGCAATGCGCTCATAAAATTAACATAGAAATCGATTATGTCATACTTGTGTGCTTGGGGGACATAAGCCGCGTTACGAATTCATTTTACATTGATTACTTTCTCGCTAAGTACCTACAATACTCTTTCATTTAGTCATATTTGCTTACGTTTGTGATTTTTACGATGTTACTTCTAAAAGGTTTAAATCCAAATATCTGCTATGTTCAAATTGTCATAGATATTTAAATAATTACAAAGTTAAACTTTTGTAATTATTATTCATTGCAAAATGTCGTAGCTGTACCTATGTACTTACAATGAAATGCTATTTTCGAGATACATATTATGCCCTGTTCCATGGAGATCGAACTCTAGAAAGAGTGAAGAATTATAAAGAGATCTTATTTTAAGGTTAATAAGCAGATAAGATAAGAAAATTACTAACATATTATTATTATACTAGAGTAAAATCACTCTTTAGTAGTAACAATAATTGATTTTATCATAGTAACGTTACTTTTACGAAGTTCTGATATTTTGTAGTCAGTTAGAAACTTACGAAATTCAAATTTGACGAGTCCTCGTGACTATGAACGAATTTTGATGATATTGTATCATCACATTTCAGTGGTACGCGTGATTGTAAGCTGGTTTGTATAAAAATAATTATAAGGAGATTTTCTGCTACAATCCGTAAAATATTTTTTTTTTTACTCTGTTACAAATCATTAAGCACTTTTTCCTTACCGCGCGTATTTCTGCTATGTATTAGTATATTTTAACCGTCGTGTAGAATGTGGCTATCATAACTCTAACACGAAAATCCAGTAACAGTATATTAATCTTCAGGGAGAGTAATGCACTTGCAATTGACTCTGAAGTATCTTTTAAGTTGACTTAAAATTGGTTTTTGTTACTTATGTAAATTTATAGGCTAGTATATGACCAATCTCGCCTGATGAAAAATCAACGTTATGGCCTACGATATAGCATGCTTGCCTAGAAGATGCTCACTCACTCTACATTTGAGAAGTAATAAGTTATAATTCTCAGGAAATACAAACACAGGCAGGGCATTCTATTTTTAGCATCTTCTTGTAGTTTGGCGGGCATGTCGCGAAGCGTGACGGTAGCCGTGGCGTATATAATGTCTGTGACGCCGCTGACGTGGCGCGAAGCCCTGAAGGTTGTGCGCGCCGGCCGTGCCGTCGCCAACCCTAACCTCGGTTTCCAGAGGCAATTGCAGGACTTCGAAACGTATAAACTCGTAGAGGTGAGAACCAATAAATTAATACTCTCTAATATATAAAGCAATACTTATCATCCTAATTGGCTTTTTATAAAGATCAATAGGGAACTAGCCGTGTGTCATACGTGTATGTTTAATACTTACAGTTATTAATATTGGAATTACAGTATTCATCTTTATGTATTCACCTTTAGAATGTAAATGATTTGATATTGTAATATCAACCACGGGCTGGGTGCACAAGGAATACCTATTAAATTTATATCTTCAGGCATGTTACAAGTATTTTCTTATCTCAAGAAGTCATCGCCTACGCTAGAGTATTCAACTATCGCAATAGAATTTTGTTTATTTTATACAGTCATATAAATACGAGCAGTCTTGTAAGACCCCGAGGCAGTTTAGAAAAGCCTCTGAAGACTCAGATAAAGCCTTCCTTTGACGTTGGACAAATGAACTTTTTTTACACTGGCTTATGAAAAGAATAATGCTTCCATTCTCCTGCTGTATTTTTAGATATTCATGTCGATTGATTTTTTTTCTATTTAGGGATATTTTTACAATCGCACGTAGGTATTAAGAATCAAGTATATTATTATTTGCTTAATCTTAAACAGCAAACGTCTCATTTGCATAAATTATTGAGTGCCTCCTATTTTATTCCTATATTGTTTATATCTTAAATATAGGAGAGAAGACGTCTAAAAGAGCGCTATCCGTCATTGGCTCTGGCGGGCAGCGACCTGGCAGAATGCCGCGTCATGCTCGACTCGTACCAAACCATGCTTAACCAGCGCACCATATGCGAGGGAAAATGCTCCATGGGCAGGCAGTGCCCCACAGGTGATATTATTAATATTTCTAAAAAAAGGTACATAAACACACATTTAATTACTTCAGCCATTCTTTTCATGTTTGGGTTAACCTAGCATTTGCAAATTTTAAATGTAGAGCTTCTTGTAGAGTTCACATAAATGTAATCTATATGGTCGATGGTGATCTACGATATTAAAGAATTCGGTCAGCTGTTTTTGAAATATTTACTGGTGTGTCTAGTCAGGCCTTACACTTATGAATAACTACTATCCAGAATTCGGAAAAAATGGCATTAACATTATCTGAATTCCGTAAATATCAGAGTTTTTTTCATGATCTAGTGTTTTTTTTTTTTTTTATTGTATGAGAGTAGCGAACGAGCTGGCAGCAGTCACGAGTGACCACTCCCGCCCATG
>DWDX01002821.1:0-14321 GCA_018245675.1 Agara michaeli
TATATAACATCACGCTACGACTACTAGGAGTGGAGCAGCAATGAAAAATGTTGCCAAAACGGGAAAATATTTCTTTTCTGAGAGCTTTCCTTCAATAAATAAATTATTTTGTTACACTTTTTTTGAACACGCGGGGGAAGCCGGGGTTAACAACTAGTGTTTTATATTTGAAGTAATGGATTCCTTAATATAATTTTCAGTACTCGTTTTTAATAAATATGTTGTAATAAGTGTTTTCAGTACAAAGTAGCAGTGAAATGAGACCAGCATTCGCACTCCGCCGCGCGCCGGTCTATCGGGCGGCGGCGAGACGCTCCGGGGGGATATTGCTGCAATATTTCTTAACGCGCTCGATTCACCCCTACATGCTGCTACCCCTCACTATACAGGCATGTGAGGGGGGGGGGGGGGGGTGATTCGATTTAGTAGCAGATACTTGTTACAGATGGCGTCTGTATTAAAGTACACTGCGGGCCGCTTCGGTGTGTCGTGTTTCAATACAGTGTAGTCATACTGTTAGTCGTTACTATAGTAACGTTTATATTAAAATCGCTGAAAATCGTTAAAAATCATCACCTGTGTATTTCCATCACTAATTCTAGTTACTTGTCTTTGTAAATGACGTCCGTGATATGTACAATTCCCCGCAACGACATTATAATTGTGTGAAGAGGTCTTTCATAAACCAAACATAATTTATATATCACCTTTTCTATGTTTTTAATATAATTGGAGCGCTGCCGTCCGTTGTGGAATTTCGACAACACCGACATAACGATATTTCAGCATTAGCTAACATTAAATTTGTTGCCATGTTTGAGTCTATTATTTCTACCAAAGCTAAACATCCATACTAATATCATAAATGCGAAAGTAACTCTGTTTGTCTGTCTGGCTGTCTGTCTGTGACGTCATCACGGCCAAACCGCTAAACCGATTGTGATGACATTTTATATAGAGATACTTGAGGGTCTTGGGATAGGTCTTGGTAGGATAGGCTACTTTTTTCTCCCATTTCTTAGTTTTTCCAGAAATTTCATTGTTTTACGAAAAGGTCGCCGAAAATGGGCTTCCTGAACGCTTACATGGCGTGCGCTGGCTCAACCTTATGAGATACATAAAAAAAATGTTCTACAAAGACATTATCTATTAAAAAACGTATAAAAGTCCGCGATGGTTATGGTATATGTTTATCTCTTAAGATTGAGCCACAGTAACAATATAATTTTTTTTTAACTTTAATTTTAATTTATCAGGTTATTGTTAATGTATTTTCTCCAATTTGGTACCAATCCTCATGAAAATAAATATAAAAGTCAGGCGTTTCATCTACATTAAAATTGTACATTACAGTATACCATTATAATAAATATTTTAGGAGATATCATCGATTGAAAATTACCCGCAAGGACAAATCACTCATCGTCATAGAATGGTAAGCACGCGGGGAAGTGGCAGCGGGATACTCGCGTGAGTAGAGATCTGACTTGGAGTGGAAACAATCTAATACTAAATAATCGATTTAATGGCATGTTTCTATTTCCTATAGTCAACTGTATATCTTCGCATCAAGAGGAGGTTCTGGAACAACATATAGGCTCCTTTTTATCCTACAATTCCCGTGGGGTCGTTATTTACGCGAGAAAAACTTTGTAAAACACTGGTTTCCAAGCGGGCGAAGCCGCGGGCAAAGCGAGTTACCAATTAGTCAAAGATTTTTAAACTGTTATGAAGCAGTTCATGTTAAATGAATGTATGCTGCAAACAGACATACATACACAAACTCCAAAACATCCCCGTTTATTTATATCGCTTTTTCTGTACGGAACCCTAAAACGGCACAAAGAATAAAATATGCCATTATCGTAAGGCATAAATAAAGCCGTGTGTTACGACAGTTTACAAATATCAAACAAGAGTCGCTCGTAAACCGCCTTTGTACCTTCCCGCTCCCTGACGTAGACGCCGTATAAATGATATACGGAGCGATATTCGGCTTCGCAACCAACTCGGCTCGCGAGAGGAGCCCTCCGCGTTCAGAACGTTTCATAAACGATATGAAAATATCACGGCATGAAATGAACTGGGCGTCGGTTTAGTGGTTAATTACCTCGACTGAATCCAGCGAGAGTAGCTTCAATTCCTATCCCTGACTTTTTATTATCATATAAAAAAGCTGAGGGTGAAGATCGAGAAAGTAAAATAAAATAAAGAAACAATCAAAAATAAAAAGACTTGCGTTTGACTACCTGACCTTGATCTTGACTACCTGACCTGATGTGCAATCTAGGATGTGGAAATCTGTGCAATGCACACTAGTATTTATCGCCTCTTGGTGTAATAGTTTTTTATCAGTCGCATAAAGAGCTTCGCCCTATTTTAAGATCACAGCCGTCTGCGTGTTAATATGTATGTTATGTTAATATTGTGAAAGTATCGAGAAGCACATGCCCTCGTATTTGGTAATGTGACAATCGGGTCACGTCGTTCACATCACAAGTAGGATTGGTGTTAAATGATTAGCAGTCTGAAGATATGCATATCCACAATGAAAGAGAAAGGAAACCTACATAGGTTTCCCTTCTCTTTCATGTGGAACGACATCGACATCGACGTTCCTCGGCACGAGCCAGGCTGAAGCTATATGCATCATTCAAAACAAAAAAAGCGCCCCTTAAGTGAACAATCAAGTATTAAGTTAAGCATCTTGTTAAGATCTTAGAAATCGTTTTGCATTCGTGAGAAAGTGACAGACGAGAAAGACATCGCTGGAAGCTACAAAACATTAGTAGCCCAGTGTTTATTTCTCCGTCGCTCGAACGTTCGGGACAATGAAGAATTTGGAGAATTCCCTTTGAGCGATTCCTTCCGCGCCATTATCTATAATGCGGGACGCCCTCGTAAAGTCACAGTCGAAAAATCGAACCGCTTTTTTGTACTTCGGCTTGTATTATTAAGGTTTCTTATTAACGTTGAAAATAGAGAATCTTTCTACTCCTACTGGTCGATGAAACCCGGAGCGCACACCGGCTTCTCCAGTTTGAAATAGTGGAGATATTCTATTGTAATACTGTCACTCACATATAAATTACATAAAATTATATAGTCCCATATACATAGTTTTATGTATTTACATTCCAATGTTTAATTATTCGCGTAAAAATTTAGGAAACTATATTTCTTAATTATCTTTACGGAAAGAGAGTAACAAAGTACTAGCAGTCGGCAGCGACCGCTGCGGCCCGGCCTCTGTCACCGACGACTTCTTGGACCGTCGGGATGGGAGTGTGAGGGTAAATTCAGGTACTAATAGCTGTTTATAAGAAATCGGGAAGTGGTAGCACCTGTATACGGTTCGCCCGGGGAAGTACCACCGCCACACCTATTTCTGCCGTGAAGCAATTGTTTTTACAATTTGTGTTTCGGTTTGAAGGGCGTGGATGCCGGTCCACGCGTATACCAGAGGCGACCATCTTATTCCTCAAGAGTAGTGACAGACCTTTGATAGGGCGGATTCTAACAAATACTAACTGCACTTACACTAACAAATACTAACTGGACTAATTTTACTAAGAGTCCCATTCCTGCAGTTCTTTTACTAACGAATACTCACCAACTAATTCCTATTAACACCTATTAATTGTATTCACATTAACAGTCCCTAGAATCCTATCAGAGGTCGGTTGCGGATGTCCATGGGCGGGAGCGGTCATTCGTGACTGCTCGTTCGCTATTCTCGAAACATAAAAAAAAAAAAAATTCGTATTCATCAAATCGTTACTCGTGAAGACGGCAAAGTAATGGATCTCCCTGCTGGTCCCTATCTTTCTCGATCCGAATGACTTGGGCTCATTCGACACAAGAGTCAATAGGCATTTTCTAGGCAAGTGTGCTACATCTTAGACTTCACCTCACCGTCAGGCGAGCTCGAAATCAAACTAAGATCTATTCTACAGTATACAAATCGACCAATCACGTGGGCCGAAGGAATTTTTCAAAGGCACCTCCAAGGTATTTCGCGACTGTTCCATAATTCCCTGAGCGACTTAAACAGGCGAACTGGACCATTATTTTTGAACTCTACATGCCATGACGGGCAGGATTCTACAACTGAAATTAGTTACTAGTCTTGTTTAATTATAAGTAAGTAACTTTTGAACATCATTTGGTCCATGGCACCACATATAACTACATATTTAACAATGAATCTTGAAGTTTCATAAATATATGGATTCCGTTTTTTATATCAGCGCTACAGACTTTTAAAGCAAGCTTTTTTAAAATCTCTATCGTTATCATTTAGGCGAAAAAAGAAAATATTTAATGTAGTTATTTTTCTATTTTCCGTACTCCACTACCTGTGGTTACAAAAGTCATTTCTTTCTATATCTACCGAGTTCTTATGGACAGCCATTGATACGTTATAGTCTTGTATTCAGCCTGTTCTACTAACGCACTTATTAGTTGTTTGACTTAGTTGTAATCGCGCACAGAAGACTTGTGTAAATCACTAGTACCTACTTACTTATACGGTTTTAATTTGACGTGTCGTGAATATGTGAATAGGTTATGAGCGAGGAAACTATTTTATACCGGACTTCATTCGATCCTGATTTATTTTAGCGTTTATTTATCACTAGCTTTTACCCGCGAGTTCGTCTCGCGCATATGTATTATTATACAAATGTTATTTATTATACATATAAACCGTCCTCTTCAATCACTCTATCTACATATTAAAACCGCATCAAAATCCGTTGCCTAGTTTTAAAGATTTACATCCTTATGCATACATAAGGACATAGGGAGAGAGAAAGCGACTTTGTTTTATACTATGTAGTGATTAGTGATTGTCTAGTTTTATACAAAAAAAAATTGCATTTAAAAGAGTGCCGACATTTTTTTTTCACCGGCTCTTTTCTCCCGGTCCACCATAGCCCGAAGGGCGGACAAAGTAGTACGATGACTACAACGCGACCTACATTGATTGTATGTATGTACCTTACAATGAATAAAACAATTTCAATTAGTACACCTATGAGAAAGAGGAGTACAGATATACTGTTGTCTCTCTATCCCACACGACCTTGCACGCAGTTCCGCGGACACATCCCGTATCCTACCGTCATGAGTTCCTATCCGGAATTGCATCACGCGCTACCACACTGTCACACCCAAGAACCAGAACGATTCTTATTGGAGCCATGATTCCTCTAGCGGCATTTTGTTAAACCGCATTCTACCGGTTGGTTGTATTTTTGAAGACACGCAAAATATTACAAGTCTGCTATATCATATTTTATTGTAATAGGAATTAATATAACACTTGATATGCTGCACAGAATAGTTATTACAAATGAATGCATACTAATGATTAATTTTATTATTATTGTACTGTGGTCGTTTGCAAGCCAAAACGCAAAACAAGAAGGCTATTTACTTTGATTGAACACCAAATGTACTGTACCACATTTATTAAATAAACATGATTGTCACAAATTTGGCAATCACGAAGATAAGCCGGCTTCAACAAAGCGCATTCGATAATATTAATAATAACCGGGGACAATACCACACACGGCTATCTCAATCCAAATTAGGCAATTGTATGTCTGTGCTATGGTAACCGGACAGCTGATTAACATACATACAACATACGATATACATACAGCATAATACTTATATATGTAGACATTTCTGTCCTGAGTGGAAATCGAAGCGACGACCACTGGTTGTGCTGCCAGGGTCTGTAACCGCTCGACCACGTGGTAAGTCGAGTTAGATGCTATAAAAAAAATTATTTCGAAATCGGCCCACGCAGTCCGGAGTTATGAGGTGACAAACATAAAAAAAAAAAATTGAATTGAGTACGGTACCTCC
Source organism: Agara michaeli (assembly GCA_018245675.1). Lineage (NCBI taxonomy): Eukaryota > Metazoa > Arthropoda > Insecta > Lepidoptera > Hesperiidae > Agara > Agara michaeli. The sequence goes on from DWDX01002821.1 coordinate 5,881, forward strand.
TCCTTTTTTTAAAAAGACATAATACTCACGCCAGTTTTGTCATCGCGCAGCCGCAGCCCGTCGATGGCGACGTGCACCTGTATCCGCTGCTTGTGCTCGCCGGCGGCGCGTATCGCCATCTTCAGGTCGGCGAGCGCCTCCTGGCACATCCGGTCGCCGCGCGCCTCGGGCACCTCCAGTACGCCGATCAGCTTCGCGCGGAACGACACCCCCTCGCCGAGGAACCGACCGGGCTCGTTCTTGTCTGGAACGGGCACGCGGCTGATCGTACATCATATCTCGAAGCTCACGGGTGCACCGAACTCGCCGACTTCTCGAGCATAAGGGACGAAAAACTACTGTAACTTACTAACTTCGAGAGGCTTTATGGGTCGTTGGTTCAATTACAACCGAGTAAAGTAGAGCTCAGTTTTTATTTAATACACAGAAGAGGAATAGATTGAAAACTTTAAAGACAAGAATAAAATGACAAACAGTACAATAGTTATTTTTAGTAATCCCAATCAGTATTATTGAGATGTTAGAAACGAAGCCGTAGAACAAAGAGAGAGAGAGGAATGTTAGTATTGGAAGCTTAAGCTAGAATAAGTATACTACTTAAATCGTCTTTGTAACATCGTGTCAAATTTATTCTATTTATTACTGTTCAGTGTTATGTATCGCTTTTGTTTTATATGTGACATTTCAAAACACAAACATTGCAAACATTGATCTGATAGAATTAGAGACACCGTTGTGTTCATATGGCTGCAGCAATATAAAGAAACCACAACACTAGAATCAATGTATCGAATTAATGGGCGATCTAAATTCGTAGGCGTAACAATTTGGCAAAAACACAAACGAAACGCACACAAAGGCGAATAGGAGAAATAGCGTGTTTTGAAATACGAATCACCGTCCCTACCTTTGCACAATAACGATTTCCATTCCGTTTTTTTCAGTGTCATTTTTTTTTTTAATGCCGTCACAAAAACATTTTTGAGCGAACGTGACGGGTGACGGCCAGTGCGAAATAAAAGTGAACGCCGTTGTCCTATTTCGGTCCCTGTTTACGGTGCATCATTGGACGTTTAATTGAATTTCCTGTTTTTAAATTTAGAGTCTCCCGAGTCGGGGTCTCAGTGTTACCTTTGAGACAGTCCGACCTTTACCACCTACCTATACACTAATGTGTGTGTTAATTTACAAAATCTCATTAGCTCGGTCTGCGTTGCATCGGATTTCTGCATAATTTTATTGTCTTCTTTATTCTACAAACAAAAATCTAGATCGAAATAATGTATTACCCTTTGCATCTACATGAAAGATATTACGATGTCTCCGAATATGGTACAGAGGTGTCCCGATAGCGTGAACGCGAGTAGTGTCGAGACTAATATACATAGATTGTGTTCAAAACATGGCTTTGAACATGTTAGTGGCTTGTTTAATTCAGAACAACTCGTGTGTATAAACCGTATGCATATTTCAAACAGAAACACGATAAAGATGTAAATAAGATAAGCGTAAGAAAACGAGTGTGATGGTGATAAGATTGTACATAACACGTAGTGTTTTAAAGAGAAGCAGTATCAGCAAAAAAATCTTTCAATTCTTTGTTTTCTCGCCGCTGCAGTCGATGAAGACGAAAATGCTGTGACGTCATTTTGTTATCTATATTTTTTTAGGGTTTGAACACAACTGTCCCGTCATGAGACATGCCAAGTGAGCTGAACAGTTTGTTCCCCCTAACTCACGGACGTAATCACCAGGAAATCTCACATGGGATTATATATTTATAGATATCAAAACATTTACTCTTCACAAACAGTTCCATCTTTAGGAGGATGTTTTAATGTTTAATCATGCCTCAAGATAATCGGCGTCGGTCGGCGTGTGCAAGTCGACATTGAATGTATCCGAGGCTGCCGCATGTGTAATCGTATACCTACCATTTAGCGATGTCTGTACAATATTCTTTGATATAAATACTATTCAAGTACATCACCAATGAAAAAGTAGGTGTTAACGTGAATCAAATTGTTACGCATGCACACGATGCCGTGAGATATACAAACTGCTCAACTTATTTTCTATAGCCGTATATTATATAGGTATATATAACACGTCATTAAGCACGAGAGTTAAAATTAAACAAAGCAGGGAGGAGAGATAGGGGAGGTACGAGCCCACAGCTAATGGCGTATCAACCAAGTGCACACTGAAGCGTGATATGCGAACGCGGTACTCACCGAACTGCCGCAGAAGATGCTGGAAATGACACACCTGCATTATTCCTTACAAACCGACTAAAGTTAGTTACTGCCCGCCGCACCACCGCTCCACCGCCAAGGCCCACAACACACCCTCTGTTCAAAACCAGGGTTCACTAATTATGACATGAGACTAGCTTGTGCGAACGCACGGGTGACTTGACATCGTAGTTAGTTGTGAATGTCACAGCCGGACCATGCATGTAACAACATAACATAAAACGCAAAATATACAATTCAAAAGCTTTAGGATGCGTTAATGTGGTCGTTTACATTTAGCGCTATCTAAAACACCGCATGACCATAACAATATCGAAAAAAAAAAGATGATTAGAGAAAAATATAATAACAATAATAATATCGTAAGTGATAAGCGGATCGTACTGTATATACAACGTGGACACTCACATTTGCAAGGGCTGGTTTTCTTACGGAGGGTTTGCATTGGAAAGTCGGTCGGCAACTTGTGATTGAACATCAGGAACTCGTCCTATTGACCTTTCTGTACCGCTGAAATGGAAACACACTATTGGACACACTGCACACGGCCGCGGTGCTATGCATTGGCCACTGTCGGTACGGTCGAATGCAATATTCGTGATCCACTGTGTGATTTATTGATTTTCATGGTGGCACCGTTGCCCCGTCGGGAGCGTTACGTCGGCGCGTGTCCGTTCACATTTCCGTTTGACCGTTCGTTTATTGCGAATTTAACGGATAAACTGTATCAATTATGGCGTGTAAGGCATTAGTGTTTATATACGCGTCAGTCGGGAGGGTACGGGGCTGCCGGCCGCGACGGCTGCCAGCACGTCGGCGAAACTCGCGCACATTAACGAACGAACGTCGCGTCCGTGTGAGGGGTGCACCGCACACAGGCGCGCGTGACAACCCTTGATCAATATTCGTCCCCGATCTCTACGTCTACCAAGTTTATGGTCGCCTTCAACGAATTCTAAATATTTTCCACACAACTTTAGTATTAGTATGCGGTTGAATATTTTTAAGCGGTCCTGTCTATTATATATCTTCGATTCGAAATTATTAAAAAAAAAAATCTTTTTCACTTAGCATAATATATAAGGAACACGAAACTTTTCGTATTTAAAGTGCAATTTATGTAGTTAATTAATGATTGAAACATTATAATGTAGCACGGAATTTTAGTTGTATTTAATTAGCAGATGTTCGTTACGAATTAGTTTATGGCACGTCGGGTCGCGTAGCGATGCATAAAGGTCAAAAGTCATTATTATGTTCAGTTCGGCTAGCAAAGTGACAGTTATCAATTATTCATTGTTGTTCCTCTACTACACAGATAAAGGTTGTTTATTATCTTTGTTTATCAAGTGACATTTCCTTTCGTATCTTTCGTGCCCGTTGTGAACAGAGCCTATATTAATATATTAAAGACAGTCTGATAAAAACAGTAGGTAATAATAATTGTCAAACAATTTATTCAAGGTCGTCGACCTCGCACGTTATTTGAATATTTAGGAAAAGTCAGCGATTCTTATACACCTACTTGAATATCACAAATACGACAAAACAAGAGCCGTTTAAAACACACATATTAAGCTTCACGCTCCGTAAATAACGTACGAAAATTAAAACGGTATAATACATAGTTAGGTTTGAATATAAGAAAACAAAAGAGCTACAGAAAAACAATATTAGAAAAAAGGATATTAAGGAAACTTTAGGGGAACATTGCTATCAATACATTTAAATATAATATATGAACAGGAAGTTTAAATTTTGAAAATTACCCAGTGGTAATGACCAGTCACAATGATATATTTTATCAAACAGAGTTGTTTGATTACAAAATTTTTGTTTTTGCTTTGCTATGCATGCATGCATACATTTAAAACCTGCAGAAGGCAGCTTAAATGGAACCTAAGCACTATAGGAGGAAAATATTTTATGAACTTCTAGATTGTGTGATGTTCTCGCAATTGATTAAAGTAGTATAGAATAGCTGACATTTGGAGCAGACTAAAAAAAAGACTATAATATAAAATAGGAATTTTCAGATTATTTTGTTCTATATTTAAAGTTGATGTTAGCCACGACCTACTTAGTGGAATATAATATGAAGTATAATTATTATGTTGTATTAATTACTCCCGTAACTTAATCACTATTAAATAATTATTCCGATAAGTGCATTCTAATTAAGAATTACCCCCACACCTACTTAGGGAACTTCCTTCATGAGAAATTCGAACTTGTTAAGAGTTGAAAGGCTGGAAAACATTTTTTTTTTAATAACTTTTTAATATGCTTCTTTAGACCAAAACAAGCTTCATATTGAATGTCATTAAAACTGTCTAATTGGTTCAGTGTGCCAGAATATTCTGCAGGTGACATACATATGTATAAATAGGGTTTTATGAGGATGGCCCTAGTACTGGTTTAAAACTTGGTACTCGGGATACTCAGTAATTCTTTACCTTGTTATGGGTTGCTGAATAGCTTTGTTTCCAGGCCGATTATCTACTGCCAAGTATATAGTCACTAGTGAAGTTTTCTAAATTTAAGGACCAACTAATCTACATGTAGACATTTTGTGGACACTGCAACCTATGCACATCAAAATCCAATCTCAAGTAAACTTCAAGTCATATATGGAAATTTACTGCTCTGAAAAAACTTTACACTTTAATTTCGTCCATCTCTAGTTTTTATCCAATAAATATTGGTTTTTATGTTGTGTGTAAAAGTTTTACCAAAATAATTATATCTTATAAGGAAAGAAAAAAAATCACTTAACTACTTTGTCTATTTTAAACTGTAATTGATAACTAAATAGAACATAATACCATTTATATGAAAATTATGTTTAGTAACCAAATGTTTAAGTTATTCCAGTTACTGACGGAAATTAAATAGAACGCATCATTTAACCGACATTCTATATAAATAATCACCCTCGCGAAATTTGATACATGTAATAAAAAAGAAAGAAGGGTGATTAAATTTGATGTTTATAGAATTTTCATACAGATGATAAGGAAATGTTACTCACCCATAAAAATTACCATATCGGACGCTAACCATAAAGTGGACCAAGGAATAATTATTCTTTTCTTGAAGTTATTCACAAAGAATCACAATATCCTCCAACTATTTCGTACGAACTGAATTAAACGAGTATTTCGTATCATAAAACTAGTGATAATAGCATTGAATATATACAATAAAGTCACAATGATATATTTTTATAGTATTTTCATTTATTTAAATTAGTTCTTATAGGTATTCCTACGATACTATTGTTCGACTTGTAGAAGATTCAACATTTCAACCAACTTTTGTGATTGAAGCGTAAATATTTTTGACATGTTACGGTGTTTTGACAGTTACTATTCTTGGATAGTTTTGTAAAATATTTTATGAACAACCTCAAATGGTCATATATATGCAATTCATACATAAATGAACATAATGTTATTTTAGAGATTTAAAATAATCGCAGTTATTAGTAACACTTTGCTATTTCATCCCTCAATATATCTGTTACTTTTATGTAGAAATATTTTATACACAAAAATGGATCGAACAATGTATTGCTTACGAGAAGGAAGAATATAATGGAAGGAAAAACAATACTATAACTGAGATCTACAATAAATTAGTTTTTCAAGTTACATGAAAATATGTAGTTGTGGTTTTTAATTTTTTTCAGACAGTTTCAGTCTTTCACATCCAGCGTTATAACTTAAGATTTAATAGTTTGTTAAATACGCAATAAATGAATAAAATCCATGATTTTTAATGAATCGTAGCCACATTCATCAATTATCGACACGACTTTAATGTGTGGGGCATTATTTTGATGTTTATTGCATATTGTTCTTTTTTATCTTCATAACCACTCTCTACATTTCATTGGCAGAGTGTTCAGAATGCACCAATAAATATATTTCAGGAACTAAACTAGTGTAATATAAACTGTCAAAGTCAAATCATCTGCCAATAGAAGTTAAGTTAAAGATATGAAAAATAGAGATTTGAATTTTAATAATACACATATTATTTACATAGTTCCATAAATAGCTTCAATATAATGAGTATTATTTATAAAAGTGATCGTTGCACGTTCATAGACCACTGTCAATTTATTTCGAAGTTGTACACAAATGTTCTAACGCATAATGAAGAAGTGCACTCGTTTGTGCTTCAGCCAAATATTTTTTCAATAAAATGCGTCAGTAATAAAACCAAGAGTAGAAAACGTAAATCAAATTCTGATGATATCTTAAACGAGGTATGTAATCGTGTAAACTTAATTAAGTTAAATAAAAAATGACTAATAATTGTATGCTAATGTGTGCTTAGTAAATACAACAGTTAGGTACTACTTTTTGTCACTAGTGTAAACGAGATACCAATATTTTACTGTATTATACTGACACTAATAGTCTTGTTTTACAATTCTGTTTGAGGGCGCTGTAGATGTTCTTGAATTGCATTATTTGCAATTTTCTCGAATACATATTTTTATATTTATTCAACAGACTGAAATGGTGAAGGAAATGTTCAATCGATTTACTAAAGAAGTTCCTAATGAAATGAAATTGAATATATTTAATAAGTACAACTTAATGGATACATCAAATGTTCGTGATTTAGCGGCAAAGCTCCTTGAAACAACTGCCTTTGATCTCATCGGTACCCATGGGGGCAACAATTTAGATGTACCATTGAAATGTAAAGTGAAAGAGAATTATTTTTTAATCCCTGCAAAGTCCAGGTAAAGCATAACCATCAGATCATCAGTCTGTAAAAAGGGGAACTTCAAATGTGACAACAGTGGACTAGTAAATGCCATAGATGATAATAACCACTTACTGTCAGGTGGGCATTTTGTGTGTATCCCACATTAAATTGAAAAATAAAAAATTGTCTTTGATAAATATATTTTATTGAATATGAGGGCTATCTAATGTGGTTTATGGTTTTCTTCAGGTTCTTTTGTGGCTGTGTGAAGGAACAATGTATGAAGTTGTCCGGTAATAAGTACGATATTGTCATTGCTGACCCTCCATGGTGGAATAAATATATTAGGCGGTTGAAAGGTGCTAACGAAAAGTTGAGGTAAGTTACACTGCACATTTATATTTCGACTATTATTGCTTATTAACAAGTACTTAAAAAACCATATGAAAGTTGTTAGAATTAATCTAAGCATGTTAAAACAACATTGATCGTAGCGGCATACATAATAACACACTTAAATGAGGAAGAAAATTGCGTTAGACCAATTTCAGTCCTCTAGATATTAGTATCTATTTAAAATTGTTTATATTTACAATTACATATAAGTAAATTATTCAGTTACACTTGTGTAATTGTATCGAAACATGTATGTAATAGTGGTAGATTTTGATTGGGCGTAGATTTAAAATGGTGTGGTGAATATACGAAATTGTTCAAGTTACTACAACTGTCTACAAAGAAGATATGTATGAAAGAAATTGTACGAATACATTTATTCTTTTGTTTTACAGTTATTCCATGATGTACAATGAAGACATCGCGAATGTACCTGTTAAGGATCTTATGTCTGATAACTGCCTAATTGCCGTTTGGTGCACGAATGCACCAAGTAATATATCATCTGTAAAGGACCTTATATTTCCCAAATGGGGTGTAGAGTATGTAACTACATGGTATTGGTTGAAATTAACTATAGATTGTGAACCGTTGAGTGAATTTGTAACCGGATGTAAGAAACAGCCGTACGAGAGACTGATAATAGGAAAAGTGGGGGTGATAAATGACATCCCCTCTAGTCAGCTGTTACTGAGTGTCCCAAGTGCACTGCATTCACATAAACCACCGTTGCTTGGTATGTGTTATTAAATCTGTTGTTTTACTGTTAAGCATTGACTGTGACTGTTGACTGGCCTGGTGGTCAAGTGGTTAGAGCAAGCTCACTGCAAGCTGCAACCAGCTTGCATACCAGGGTTTTATAACCTATCATCCAGAGCTGGAAGTAGAATACTAAGCCACGAGACTTGTTTATATGGTGCAGTATAGTGAATTTGTTGAACTTCGATCAATCCATACATTTTTTGCTTCGATTTTTAGTAAGTCTCGAGTTGACTGCCTCGTTGGTCGAGCGGTTGCTAGCGCGACTGCCGATCGGAAGGTCCTGGGTTCAAATCCCGGGTTGGG